>JANHFJ010001134.1:159628-172270 GCA_032468195.1 Cerberus rynchops | reverse complement strand
ACTAACGTTCATGATGAACATGATCTTGCACCAAGCGACTACCACTTGTTTCATCATTCAATGCATTCCATTGACTGACTCAAGTCTCAGGTGGCTGAATTTTATGACAATGGAATTACAAAGCTTGTTCACCGCTATGTTATAAGTGCCTCAGTTTGTTCGGTGAATATGTTGAAAAGTAGTATTTAAGTATCACTTTCAAGTGTATATAATAATTTTTTTTCCTACACTTTGTTTTTTTTTCTATCGCAAAACGTAATTATTTTGTGGATAGCCCTCGTATATGAAAAATGAAGGTAGTTTTGTTGTCTGACATTATAATCTTTGAGTATTAAAGTTTTATAGTATTTGGGGCAGCCTAATTTTTAAATAATTGGTTCAAAAACTTTCATATAAAACTATAGTGCACGTAGTGCATATATCTCTGAGATATGATTTGCCATATAAATGACCAGAATGACTTTGTGGATGAAATTATCAATGAAACTAACACTTATTTGTATTTTATGATAAAACGATCTGTAAAACATACTGCAATAATGCAAAAACACAATGACTGTGCTGACTTTAGATCCTGGCCAACTTTATGTTTTATCTAAATATTACAATGGATTAAAAATATATTATTTACAAACCTTCTAGCAATACATCACATTTTCTTAAAGTCTGCAAAGCATGACTAAGTTCTGTATCTTTAGATTGTTTCTTCTCATGTGACCTTTTTGGATAATTTTCATATCTGGGAAGAAACAAAATTATGAATTAACCTTCTATTTAAAAACAAAACAAAAACAAATATACAATACCCCCAAAGTGTAACTCAATTCCTGAATCTGGCTCAATCCTTAGTGATTGTCAGGTCATATCCCTGAAGTTTTATTTGCAACAGTATTGAGACAGATTGTCCTTGCTTTCTTTGGATGACTTTTGCTTTCCAATCTTGTCTACAGACAAAGTCAATAGTAACTATTACTTATTCAGATACTAGCCAGGCCCTGCTTCATCCTGGCTTCACTTTTGAGTCAGACTGCCATATGCTATGTAACCGATAAGAGTTTTGCTAAATTAATATATATTGTATTCTTCAAACCAGATCTCAATAAAACTGCCAATAATAATAATTCAATATTAGGGAAAACAATAATCTTCGATAAACCTTACAGATCATCTACAGCTTCTTGGCTGTAGATAATCATAGCACTGAACACTGTTTATTTTTTATAGCTTGTTGTTTTTAAAAATCTTTCCTAATGTTCACAGTATTTGGAAATTAACTTTAAATCAGTATCAGTGTTGGCTAAATCATAGGTAGTGGGGATGGCATATTTGTAGGCTTGCCACAGTAGCAGAAAATGCAGGACCTAGGATTCAGTAAATTATCCTGTCATGCCTACTTTAAGGAATCTTCTGAGATAAAGTTTTCTCAGTGTTCAAATGAGAAAACTTGGAGCCTGATGGAGATGTATGAATAGAATCCAAAGTTGAATTTCCATTTCTAAATTGTCCCAGATCCACAAGATTATAGATTCTTATAATTACAAGATTATACAGGGTGTTTCAAAAAGAACGACCCAATTTTGAAATATTATATTTATTGATTAGAGCATATTACAATGGAACAAAGTGCAAAATACTAGTAAAACAACAAAGTTTCAATTACAAATGCTCTATATGTCCTCCATCAGCAACACGGACAACATCAAGATGTCCCACACTTTTCGTAAGGTAACTTCTTCGACTGAATTCACTGCTGCTGACATCCTATTTTTGAGCTCGTCTAGGCCACGAAAACTAAAACTAAAACTCTAAAACTAAAACTCTAAAACTCTAGGCCACGCCCATTACAGTAACACAAATTTCATTCACAAGATATTTGTCGTTCTATAAATATAACTTTTATAATTGGGTCGTTGTTTTTGAAACACCCTGTATAATTAAATTCTATCGATCAAAATTTGATTTAAAACCATATACGCTTTCTTTCGCTCACTACTGATATAAAAATCTACAAATCAAACTCTCACTGAAATGGTAAACTAGTATCTCAGTTGTTCAAGACTAAAAATAGTTCACAGGATTGAAGTTCCTTGGGCGAAAATCCTAGCCTCAGATCAACTCAGGTCAATAATAATGACAATGGTGATGATGATGATGTTGATGCCACCAAGCCCTCCATTTAGAAAACTAGAAGTGGAAAAAATGAATTTGTTGAGGAACAATTTATTTTACTTTACTACTGATACCTGGAAATAAAGAAAACTGTTCCATTTCCTGGGACCAACAACCTGAACAAAACCTATCATAATCATAATCATCATCATTTCTAAATGGAAAAAGTTCCAATGCAAAACATATCAGATTGTAGCTTTATTTATTTCCAAGTCACGCTACTGTAAACTACTTTATATGGGATAACAGAAATTTTGAATTATAAAAAATATAATTGTTTGGGTATACTGGTACTTTTAGTAACAGAATATTATTTATTCTATGCAACACAAAGTTAGGCCTACAAACTAATTAAAAGAATAAAATGCAATAACTTATTACATTTTAATAAAAATTTGCTTATTATCTACATAATAGTACAGGTACTTTTCATTACTCACAAGTGTTATTTCTTATAATGACAAAATAAAGACAAAGTTATTACAACAATTCTGCAGAAACAAAATAACATTAGAAAAAGAATATCCTTAAATAAACTTATTAAAACTGACTCTTTACCAATTTGGTATTGTTTTATTACATACATTTTGTCAGAACTACACGAGACACTGAAACAATATGAAAACTATTTGAAATATACATTGAATATGCTTGTTTATATTCAAATTTTAAAAGAACCTAATCCCAAGAAAAATAATTTTAAGATGGTACAATTAAAAATAATTCCATTTAATTTAAATTCTAGAACATTCTAGATTACTTAGATAATAGTTTAAAACTATTTTGAAAATACCTCAACAATTATAATCCATCAGTTCTTAGAACCTTCACTAAAATATATATTTTATAACATTTAAAAATATAATACCTCTTCTTAGAAGACAAAGAAGTTATACAGAAAAAATGAAAATTCGAATTCTAGTTTTAATATATTAAGATAAGCTACGTGTTCTTTATCTTCAAAACTGTTTTGAATTCAGGTCTTATTTCTTGAATAAAGTTTGAAGATTTCCATTGCATTTCAATATTTAAAAATGCATCTTTTAGGAAAATTGTCAATGTGGAATTTCTCCCAACAGAATATATTATAATGGAATTTTCAGTCTATAGAAATTTTTAATCTTTTCCAACGATTTCCTATGTCATTCATAGAACAAATGCTCCAATGCATGCCTTAAAATAAAATCAATAAACTAGAAAAAGAGCTCAATGAGATACAGATATCCTCATAAGCACAGATGAAGAAAGGATGCAATATAATAAAAATTAGTTTCTATTTATATAAATTAATAACTAAAGCATGCATGAACTTGTTTCAGTTGAACTCACTTTGGTGTTATTTGTGTTTTGTTGTTTTACTTTAGCTTCAAATATATATTACTATATGCATTAGTTTGAAATTCAATTTTTAGTGATAAAGAGGAACAAAATCATTAAAACACTGTTTGAATGACATACCTTTTAGGCAAAATACAGCTTTGTTGAGAACTTATTGTTTGACATGATATTAGGCTGGAAATAGATAAGGAGGGTGGTTCATCTGATTGCAGCTTGTTAGCATCAGATAATTTAGCATCAGTTAAAAGTTGTTTTTGCATATATTTTCTTCCTGTTTTTGTCCTCAGAATATTCGTCAAGATAACTTTAGGTTGCCTGCTATACATATAATAATTAATAATCTTCAATGCATCAAAATGATGAGTTATTATATTGTAACTAAATAACTTCAAATTTTCATTCATCATAGTTCCCCCAAAAATGTTCAAAAATGAATGAAGAGATAACAGAAAGTAAGTGAAGTATTCCAAAAGAAAAATTCAGATATGATTAGTTAAAAATGCTATTGATGGTTTCATTGACTTTCTATTGACACTGGTGTCAGCATTATATAAAAAAATCAGCATGCATTGCAATGCAATAAATGAGAAAATCCATTTTGAACAGAGAAAAATATTCATCACAATCAAACCTTCTTCTTAAAAGGATGTAAAAGGTCAATAGAAAAACCCTACTTAATTGCCATCAGTTTAGTAAGCTATTGACTAGTGTTTTGAACTACAAGAAATATTTGCAACAACACACACACACAAACATATACTTGTTTCTTCTGAATTCTATATGTAGGATTATCTATAGAAACTATTCCTAAAGAAGAACATGTTTTCAATTTTACTGTTTAGTTTAGAATCATATATTATGGTAAAATTCCTCTGGGAAGGAGAAAGTGGAAAAGAAGGTTTGTTGTATTAAAGGGATTTGTTGCACAATGCCAATGTGCACTAAGACATCTGTTGATCCCCAAAAGGGCATCTGCAGACATTCTGCATTTTCCATTTTTTTTTTTTTAAAAAGTCTTCTGCTGGAATGCTAAAATTCTATGTAACGTTAAGGGATCTACAAAAGAAGCAACATGCTGCTATTCTTAATGTTTTCTTGGGAATTAGAATTGAAGAACTAATTTAATGAGCACTCAAGGAAAATGTTAAAGGAAAAACAGTTGTGGAGGAGGAAAGAGGGAAAACTGAATTTTCTTCCAGATGTTAAACTTAAATCAATTTTTCTCAGATATGAACTGTCAAAGAGATGCAACTTTACAAATTCCCTATCAAATGAAACGATTCTAAATGGAAATTACATGGATGCCTCAGGAAGCCTTAGTGAAGATATTAAAAGTGAATAAAAATGTACTGTGGAATGCTTATTAGTCAGACACAATTGCATACAATTATTTTAATAACATGTTGTGTTATGTCTAAGACAGACTTAATAAGACATACCTTTCTGATAAAAAGGGGGATTGGTGAAGAGGATTTAATATGTGCCATATCTCTAGAGTGTCAACAGATGATGAGGTTTGTTGATTTGGCTGCAACTTGATAGCATTAGATAAATTAGCATCAGTTACAAACTGGGTCTTTATATATTTTCTTCCTAATTCCGTCTTCAGGACATTCGTCAAGATAACTTTGGGTTGCCTGCCATACATGTAATAATAATGATAGCAAATAAGGAAGTCGAATTAGGATACATGAATTCAACCAAGTGTCTTTCATAATCCAAGACTTAGATTTCAGCTAAGGATATTTATTCTACTCCACAGAGGAAAATTGCTTCCACATTTTGCCTTTTGACACAGCTTTATTTGATATACATTTGCTTGGCCATTGTAGTCTTCTTTGTCTTCCATCAGTAATGACTGTAATCTTTACCAAGGTTTGCACGAGAAACATATTTTGTGATAGTATGCAGTCATTGTCATTGTGCCTAAATGGCAGAATTGGATGTCTTGTTTGAAAGATTCTGAAATTACTGTAGGAATATCCATGACCTAACTGTATTGACGTCACAGAATAACAATGAAAATCCAATAACTAAAACTGGAAAGAGAAGGAACTATCCAAAATCTGAATCAGAATTTCTACTTAATTACAGATGTAATTTCTTAGCACAGTTCTGACATTAGCGTAGTCTTCACTCTTTTTTCAATTAAATTCAGAAATTCAGTTGGTTAATTAGGACTGTTTAATTGGCCATTGTAGTCTTGGTTAATTAGGACTGAGCTGACATATATATAGCAACTTAGAATTGTAATCCAGAGATAAATTTCAAACTCTAAAAGTTATGAATTTTACACATAATGAAACTCAAGTCAGTAATTAGACATATCTATGCCCACTGTGATCATAGTATATTAACATGTCCTACAGATTTTAGTTATAGGATAGACTGTAGTTCCACCAAAATCAAATCATCAAATGGAGAACATTTAGGTTAGAAATGTGATAAAATCAATTTTTTGTTTATATTTTCTATGTATTTGGACAAAAGCAAACCAAAGCAGCTGGGCATAAAAGACACAGAAAAGACTCTTAAAGAGTACTTTTTGAAATAGATGTGCAAGTCTGGAAAAATATTCATCAACATTAATAATTTAGAAAGATGCTTTGTGCACTACAGATTTTTTTTCCAAAGGATTAACACTGTACTAAGGCATACAATTATTGGTATTATCTACAGTTAAAGAGCTGCTAGTCAAAAGTATTTTCTAGTTTGTCACTCTGTGAAGTCCATCTTGCCAGGAAGCTGAATTGAAGAACTACATCATGGGGGGAAAAATGAAGAAAGTAGACTTCCAAGGGGGCCTTGATTACTGTTAGTGCTTGCAAAAATTCAGAAAGTAGCTTTGAATGCACTCAACTATGAGTATAGATGGGTGTAGTTTCCAAAGCAGTTGTATGAACTTTGCAAAAAGTTTCTGCTTTAAGAATCTGAAGAAGTGTTTTCATATATGCTTCTGCACATTGCAAGTTACCTCTTTTGACTGCTCTGTGTAATTCCATTAAAACCAGCTATATAATATTTCCTTTGTCAGCAGACATCATCCAACCAAGAATGAAATACTAATACTAGTCTTATTATCTTCAACAGTAACTGAAAAGTATAAAATAAAAATATCATTAGTATCCCTGTGCAAAGCTAAACTGTGGTTTAATGAAAGTGTGGATAATGTGAATCACATGGCCACATAGGTCCCTCAAAGCCTAGAATGCAGTTTCCAAGTTCCTCTAAAAGTTAATGGAAATGTGACAGAAGATATTGCCTACAACTGAAAAGTTGCTGACTGAGATAAAATTGGAGATTTAGAACAAAGTCTAGTGGTATGCTAACTCAATATTTCTTTTTCATGAGCTTCAGATGAAACAGAATTGCTGAACTCCCTGTTCATGATAATGGGCTAGATGATATTTAACAAATCTAAACTGACATTAGCTGAGGCAGACATGCTACTAATCATACAGCTATCTGTCCAGGTGAGAGTTCTGGATGGAACTTCTACCCTGCCACTCCCCAAGCATCAGTTTCACAGCTCAAGACTGATTCTGAACCCATTCTTGCCTTTAAATACAAAAGTGAACTCTGTAGCCTTGTTTTGTTGTCCATGCCCTTGTAACCTCTTTAGATTACTGCAAGATGTTTAAGAGTTTAAACATTTCAGTTAGTACAAAATGCTGTATGAAGAGTATTGCCTGAAATTGGGTGATAAGAACACCTATCAGTTTGTTATGATCTTCATTAGCTCTAAATTATATTTGGTTCTAATTCAAAGGGCTGGTTTTAACCTATAAAACTCTTCATGGCTTGGGACCACCATATATGAACAAATGCTTCTTCTCATGTTCTGACGCACACTGTATGTAACCTTTCAAGGATCTGCTCCGTATGTTCCCTCTTACTGAGGCTACTCAAGAGTGCACTTTTTCAGTTATAGTGCTCCAACATTGCAATTCTCTCCCCAATAATGTGTACCTGGCATGTCCTTAATATTTTATTAGTACCAGAAAATATTTTTAATTCTCTTAGGACTTTCAATAATATGTTAATCCTGCTACGGTTTTAAGTTTTTGTTATTTTGCAATACATAGTATTAGTAATACTTGTAAGACCAGATTGCTCATTTTTTCAAAGGATAAGAGAAGGAAAAGATTCCGTCCCTTCTTTGAGGCTCTCTCTTTCTGTCTCACTTTTTATTTTTTTTTATTTTTATTTTATCAAGATTTATATACCGCCCCCTCTCCCAAGGGACTCGGGGCAGTGCACAGTGAATTTTCTCATTCACTGCTGGAGGCTTCCAGTTTAAAGCAGTTTTTGCAACTATGGCAACTTTAAAATATGTGGACTTTAACTCCCAGAATTCCCTAGCCAGCATTTTGGGTGTTCTGGGAATTAAACTCCATTTCAAAGAAGCCAATGTTTAGAAATACTGTATTGTTAACAAAGTGGGAGGGTGTAGTTTACTTATTCTTGTAGATATTAGATCAGAAATGAGGAACAGTTTGTACTGCTTACTAAAAGGAGAAAAAAAGCTTAAAAGTTTTGGAGCTGGAAAGACCCTCTCCTTCTAGTATTTACATATCTTTACTTCAAAAGTTTCATAAAGTCTCCATTGATAGGGGGTTGTAATCTTAATCCATATGGAACTGTCTTGAAAACGTTGTAAACTGATATCACCTCCAAACTGGCAGGTGCTAAACACATATGATTTTAATATACTGCTTTATCTATTACTGATTTCAGTATCTGTTTTGGTAATGTTGTACTTCACTTCAGTATAGATAAAAACAAAATGCTTTATTTATTTATTTGTTTGTTTGTTTGTTTGTTTGCTGCCTAACTCGCCACAAGGTTAGACTTCATAGTAGTATAAATTTAGTAGGAAGCAGGTAAACTAATAGAACAATTGTCTAAATAGACATATATACAGCTGATTCAAGTTGCAATCTGATACACATTTAAATCTAATAAAACTATAGTTTTACAGTATACTTCAATATTAATCTGCTCAGGGAAAAAATATTTTTTCAGACGATGCATACATGTCACATCAGGCATTGTTTAACCAACCTTTTTTTTAAATGTGAGAGAAAACAGAATGTTAAGCCATGTTTGTCAGTGACAGTTGATTTTTTATAATATTACAAACAAGGCATCAATATTTCATAGGCCTTATCCTCTGGAAGTAATGTACATTCTGGAGGACAATCTGAGAAAATTGGTTTTCGCTTATCCTCAAATGGATTATATGTGAGTATATATGGTAATACTTTTTAAAGTATCTCTATGTACTTGTGAATAAACTCATCCATAGGTAGCTGGCTCATCTCATGGACTAAACTAACTCATGGATAAGCCAACTGTGAAAATTAAAATACATGAACATTTTAAGTCTGGTTTAGCTTATCATCAGGAGCACATTTTCACATTATTTTCATTACAAATTTGAGGATCAGATTATTTGCAGATGGGCTTATCTGTGAGAATATACAATAATAGATTTATGTCATGGATTTATGAAACATCATCTGCTCACCCCAATACTGATCTTTCATCACCAATGCTTTTCCTCTTCCAGTTTGACTGAATCCTTTTATTCTTTGATCCAGATGCCCACTGAAATAGGGATGGTAAGAGATGTTTCAAAAAATTTAAAAACATTTTAAGGAAAACTGAGCACACAATACATTTTGAAAAATCACCAAACATGTAACATAAATTGATATATAACATTTTTTGTCTAATAAACACAGTGCTGAATAATAATTAGATTGTACAACTATAATTTCAAAAGGATTTTCAAAAGGAATGGATGAAAAACTTCCTAACAGTGAGGACAATTAACCAGTGGAATGGCTTGCCTTCAGAAGTTGTGGGGGCTCCATCACTGGAGGTTTTTAAGAAGTGATTGCACAGTCACTTCTCTTAAATGGTATGAGGTCTCCTGCTTGAGCAGCAGGTTGGACTTGAAGACCTCCAAGGTCCCTTCCAGCTCTATTCTGATTGATTGGTTGACTGACTATAAAATCTGAATTTGATATTTTCATTCCCCCATCAAATCAGGAAGTCTGAATTACGGTAGTAGAATCACATTCAAATGCAAAGTGAATATCCATCAACAAGCAAGCAGTACAAGTTCAGTGGGAACTTTTTTTGCAAAATGATATGCCCTTATTCAGTTTTACTCAAGGATTTCTCTAATAATTAACAACTTGCTTTAAGTGAATCTTCCTAACCTCCATTTAAGCTGATAGAATTTTTCTTACAATTAAAGACAACCAATTATTAAAAATAAAACTGGCAAATTACTAATTCTTAGGGACTATCTGTAGAGATAGACAAAGTTGTGAAATTCAAATTAAACATAGACATTCCTCTTCTAACAGAGTGCTTAAGGTATCACAGTCAATCAAAACCAAAATAGATACATCTGTCACTCTCAGCAGAATTCCCTCCAAATCCATCTTAATATAATGAACTGATGTTCAGACCTAATGAAAAGCAATGCACAACAGAAATTAAATGCACATGGGCGTGATCAAAATAGGTTGCTGAGTATCCTGAGCATCCTCCATACCTGTTGGGTATGGAGAAGCATTGTTGTAGTCAGATGGACTTGCTGATATTCAGTGCATTTCACCTATAGATTGTATTCTACATCAGTTAAGAGGAGAGGACGTGTTAACATTTTATTTAATCTTTTAATCTTTCCAGGAATGGTATACCATTCAATGGAATAGGAGCTAGGTTTTGTCTGCATTGGTATTCAGGATTTTCTTAACTTTCTTGGTATCAGTTCAATAGACAGATAGTGAGTTTAATAAGTACAGGCAGTCCTTGTTTAATGACAGTAATTGGAACTGGAATTTCCATCACTAACTGATGCAGTTAGAAAGTATGACATCACATTATCACACTGCTTAGCAACAGCAATTCTGGCAGTCTCCATTTGTGGGATCATGTGGTCCATTAAGTAAGTACCTCACATGACCACAACTTTTCTGCTGGCTTCTCTTTTGACTTTTTTGACAGGGAAGGTCACAGATTGTAATATGTGACTATGAGACATCAGAATGGTGGAAAAGCTAGGCCCATTGCTGAAAGCCTGGATTGTGATCATGTGACTGTGAAGGTACTGCCGCATCTGGAACCTCAAGGACTGGTCATAAGTACAACTCATTCAGTTCTGCACAAGTTCAAACATCTTTGAATGAGTGATTGTTAACCAAGGACCACCTCTACACTGATCAGGCCCAGCTGAAAATACCAGATCAACTCAACCAGCACATGTAGGTAGTTAAACAGCAGAGAGACAAACCAGAATTTGTTCTATTATATTCCTAAAGAATAAAAGATGAAGGATTGATAACCTGTTTCCTGTGAATATTCACACTGGCTATAATGACAATTATGAGGATTGAAGGGCATTTACTTGGATGTGCTGCTCTAGAACTATGAAGTTAAGTTCAGTTCTAAAAACCATGGATTTAAGTTCCAGGTTTAATTCTCCAAAACAGTGGAAAAGGAAAAGGCTATTATTTACCCCTTGAAATGAATTTTGCCATTGGTGAATTTCTTCAAATCTTGACAATGGAGATTGAATATGCTCATCATCTGGCTCTGTATTTGATCCTTTCTTTGGTATTCGATACTGATAAAAATTGCATTCACAATTGTAGATCAAAAGAAAAAAAAAGAATATGTAACAGCACAAGAAAAAAGATTAAAGACAAACTTGCTGCAAAATGGTATATAGAGTAATATATCGTTTACAAAGTAAATACACATTTCAGAATATTCATTATATATAGAATTTTAATTTCTTTAAACAGTGACATGATTCTCTTTGCATTATAATGCAGTAAATAATTCACTGATTGTTATTTATTTTATGTGCATTTATTTTCCATCCTAAGTGATGTACCATATTGCCAAATTCAATGAAAACTTACATTTTGTGGATATGAAGATGATTTTCCAGGTCCTTCCATAGTTGCAACTGCATAAAATAGACAGAAAACAACCTCTTTATGTATCATGTCATAATTAGCAGTTCCAAAAAGAACTAATTAAGATTCACACAGTAACGTTAGGAGACATTACCTATTTCCCACATGTTAAAGGGTGTTTATCTCTTGTGAGTAAGTAGCCTTCTGTAATGATTACTTTTTTTCTAAAACAGTTTATAGTTTCACGGTAACTGCAGAGCATAAGCTTGTCAAGATATAACATAGAGATACTTATTTAAGTTGCACTGATAAACAAATTTCTTCAATGGTTTTCATTGTGTTTCTAGACCCAGTTCAGATCATCACTTGCCATAATACCAACAATCTAAATCTGCAACATTGTCCCTTGTAAGGCAAATGTGAATTACAGCATGATATTTCTGGTGCCATGCATTTTTATTCTCCTAGGTCTCATATTATAATACATTTTAACATTCACTCTTACTCCTTGCTACTTTTTTTTTGTCCATTCAAAATTGCCTAGATAAGCCCATGCAGTTTTCTTGGCAAGGTTTTCCAAGAAACAGTATGCTATTGCCTCTTCCTATAGCTGAAATAAAGTGATTGGCTCAAACTCAGCCAGCTGGCTTCATATCCAGAGGGGAGCAGATCTCAAGGTCTCCTGGTATCTAGCCTGATATTTTATTCATTACACTAAACTGGTTCTAACCTTGCCAATATATTTTTAATAAATCTTATTTCTGCTATTTTACTGGTTGAGACTTATTCTTTGTAAATCATACATTTTACCTTTTACCTGCTCTTTAAAGTTTTTAAACTTGTGACTTCAAATTTGCTAGATGTGTTTTATAAATTTTTAAGGTTTCAAACTAAAACAAAATGACTTACAAATTTTACAAACGTAATCATCCTAATGGTTTTTCAGAAAAAAAAAAGACAACTAAGTGAGTGATACTAGCGTTACTCAGTGATTGTGACTTTTTATGCCAAGAAGTGACATGCACTATTGTACAGTTTTTAATCACAGATAAAATGAACATTAATTAGTAGTAGTGTTGTGGCCTGTCAGCCGCCAGCCCCTCCAGCAGCCAAATCAGAAGAGTGTGGGAGTCAGGATTAGCAGCAAGGCAACCTGAGAGCTCTGAGGGGGAAGAAGAAATGGAGCTGGCAG
>JANHFJ010001134.1:124269-135110 GCA_032468195.1 Cerberus rynchops | reverse complement strand
ATGGAATTCAGAAGAAGGTACATTTTCAGATCATAACTTCATTTAGTTTGTAGCTTTCCATCCAAGATCTTTGTAGCTTTCCATCCAAGATGATACTTAATGTTGACCTACTTATGACACTAAATACTCAGCAAAAATGCTTACTTGGAATTGGGCTCCAGCAGTCTTACACTTAGTACTTCTAAGAATTTGTGAGCTTCTGCAGGATCCAGCGTACATAGCAATGCTATTTGGATTGGCTAGCAGTGCATAGCATGAAGAATTGATAGGGCATAATTCCAAATTAGTAGTCCCAAGTGAACAGGGAGGTGTTAACAAACATAGACGAATAAAGGATAAACAGAGTATTGAAGTGAAACTACAAAACAGCAGTATTGTGCTTTAGGCATTTGGGCATATTATAATATCTTAGAAGTTTCAAAAGAGGCCAAATCCCTAAGGGCAACAAATTAGCAACAGTGCATTCAGAAAATATTCAGATTCCCTTAACTTTTGTCAATTTTGTTATGCTGCAGCCTGATTCTACAGTTGTTGAAATTCATTTTTTCTTATTAATCTACACTCATAATGACAAAGTCATAGTCTGTACCCCATTATGACAAAGTGAAAACACACTTTTAGAAATATCTGTAAATTTAGTAAAAAAAATTGAAATATTGCATTGGCATAAATATTCAGACCCTTTGCACTTGAATTTATCTCAGATGCCTCAAATTTCTTTTGATCATTGCTGACATGTTGTTATACCTTGATTTGAGTCAACCTGTGGTAATTTAAATTGATTGTATATGATTTGGAAAAGCACACACCTCTCTATAGAAGGCCTCACTCATAGTTTACAATGCATACTGTAGCAGAACAAAAGAAGAAATGAAAGGAACTGCCCACAGAGCTAAGAGATGGGATTATTACACAGCACAGATCTGGGGAAGGCTACAATAAAATTTCTGCTGTGCTGAAGGTTCCTAAAAGCACAGTGGCCTCCATTAGTCTCAAATGGAAGACATTTAGCACAACCAGGACTCTTCCAAGAGCTAGTTGCCTGGTCAGACTGAGCAATCAGGGGAGAAGGATATTAGTAAGAGAGGTAACCAAGAACCCAATGGTCATTCTTACCAACCCCAGAGATCCTGTTTCAAGATGGGACATAGTTCCACAACCATCACTGCAGCCCTCCACTGATCTGGGCTTTCTGGCAGAGTGGCTAAACAGAAGCCTATTCTCAGTGAAAAACATATGAAAACAGATGAAAGTTTGGAGTTTGCAAAAAAGCACTTGAAGGACTTCCAGACTGTGAGGAACAAGATTGTCTGGTCTGATAAAACCAAGATTTAATTGTTTTGCATCTATTCTAAACCTTATGTCTGGAGGAAATCAGGCCAACCTGTCTAATATCATCCCAACAGTGAAGCATGGTGGTATCAGTATCATGCTATGGGAGTGTTTTCAGAAGCAGGGACTGGGAAACTGGTCAGGGTTCAGGGAAAGCTAAATGGAGCAAAGTACAGGGATATCCTCAATGAAAATCTATTCCATGGCACTCAGGACCTCAGACTGGGCCAAAGGTTCACTTTCCAACATGACAATGATCCTAAGCACACAGCCAAGACAACACAGAAGTGACTTAGGGACAACTCTGAACATCCTAGAGTGACCCAGCGAGAATCCTATTTGAATCCTATTGAACATCTCTGGAGGGACCTGAAAATGGCTGTCCACTGATGGTTGCTTTCCAACCTGTCTGAGCTTGAGAGGATATGCAAAGAATAATGGCAGAAAATCCCCCAAACCAGGTGTGTAAAGCTTGTGTCATAGCCAAAAAAACTTGAGGCTGAAATTGCTGCCAAAGATGCTTTAACAAAGTACTGAGTGAGGAGTTTGAATATTTATGCCAATGCGATATTTCATTTTTTTTTCTTTTTAATAAATTTATACGCATTTCTAAAATTGAGTATTTTAGTATAGATTAATAAGGGGAAAAATGAATTTCAACAACTGTAGAATCCAACTGCAGCATAACAAAATTGACAAAAGGGAAGGGGGTCTACTTTCTGAATGTACTGTATATTTCACGGAATGTAAACAGAAAAAATAATTCAAAACTTACCAGCAGCAGTTATCCAGATAAACAAAATGATTAGTTTCCTTGGAGTGCAAATCTTGGGCAAATTCTTGGTTGATAAAAAGAAAATGTATTGTCATGTTGGACTTAATTCATCATGTCTTCACAGATACATTTGTATTGTTTTCTTGCCACCAGTATCAACATAATTTGTTACTACTTTACTTCAGAATGTTATTTCAGCTTCATAGTCTATACCTCTAGAATTTCCTGGTGCCGTTCATGCCAATAGTATCCAGTCCAGCTTTGCTTAGTTTTTGGGAATCCTCTAAATTCCAGTCAATAACTACAATATTTAAAACTAGCTCAATAAAATCTCACATTACTAAATTTCACCTAGCCAATAGAAAACTTTATTTTTTTGTTGCAATAAGCCATCATAAGCTTTGTGACAATTTCTAGTTCTAAGAATTATAATGTGGCATAAATATTTGTGATTTAAATGTTAGAATTTTCAGTTTTATTATCTTCCTGATATTCAAGACAGCATAAATTAATATTTTAAAAGTTATATATTTCAATTGCTTCCATGGATTTATTTTGTCTTGATTTGAAATAACTCTTACAATTTTCATAGGGATGTCATGCAGATGCATGATTTTTTAAATATATTTAAATATATAATTAATTATTTTTATTTTGCATTAGCCAAGTGATAGGAGCTCCCTTCACTATATGTCTATGTCCTTACAGTGTGCTCTGTATAAACAGTTGTGGAGGTGCTGACACTGTAAGTGCAAAAGTCGCCTCTGAATAACAGTGCTTTATGAGGTTGCTGCTCCCATCAGTCCACTCAGTAAAAATAGCTCATCTTGGTAAGTTGTTTCGACTTCACCAGGACCTGAAGAAGAGGCAGAAAAACCTGTGAAAACTAAGACTGTTTCTTCCAGTAATGGAGGGGAAAGCTCGAGTCGTAGTGTGGAAAAACGTGCAGCTGATGAAGATGCTGAAGACTTCTCAACAAAGCCTGCTCCTGCCAAAATATCCAAGTTTGGGTTTGCCATTGGCTCACAGCTTTCAAAGAAACCACCTGCAATATCCATCAAACTTGGAACAAATGTAAGTTGTTAGGAAATGTTTTGAATTTGTAATGTTTAGTATTTGAATTGATAAAAATTATTCTGACATTAAAGTCTTAAAATGTTGATTTCATCTTAATTGAACCATGTGTATGATAAATGGTTTTTATTGTCATGTTTTACGAACAATTATAAGATTTACGGAACATGAAATTTGCTGGGAATGTGAAGATATTGATAATTTCTAGTGGTGGTGAGTGCATAACTTAGCAATATTATAAAAATAAATATTAATTTTAATACTTTAGCCTTAAAGGCATATGAATTCATTGATAAGAATATAAGTAGCTTAGAGAGTCAATGTGGTATATTGCTTAAGGCACCAGACTAGAAACCAGGAGGCCATGAGTTCTAGAGTTGTCTTAAGCATGAAATCAGCTAGATGATGACCTGTCACACTGTCATAGCCGGACAAAAGCAGTAACAAAAAACTTTGCCAAGAAAACTGCAATGAGTTGTCTAGGCGTTCGCCAGAAGTCAGTGCTGACTGGAAATTAAAAAAAAGCAAATGAATCTTACTCAAGAGACTGTCCTAATTATCTTATTTTGTGATAATAAAAAACAAACTATATTCTTTTTATTATTACAAAAACCTTGTAGAAATAGTTTTCACTTTAGTAGCAGTCACCTTTTCTAGGAAAGCTTGCAAAAAGTAATTTGACTTATTGTGTGGGTTAGAAGTATAATAAATACATAAGGTTTTTAAAAAGTGAAAATTGCAAAAGTTACTTGGCCAACTCACCAAATAATAGTAAAATAAGTAGATGGGGAATCTGTCTCAGGAGAACATTTTACATAAAGATTCCATAGTCAAGCTCTGCAATAGCCCCATTCTGGTGATGTATAGTTGGAGAAAAACATCATATATAGATCTTGATGCTGCAGCAAATCAATACAGGAAAAATAATTAAAAATATATTTGTTTCATAAAATGTATAGAGTTATTTGTTGTTATTTATTTTCTTCCAGTAGCTGAATTTAGTGCAGTGGAGACAATTCGTGGCCCATTGAATCATCATTTGAGAGATATTTCTTTACCAGATTCCTCAATCCCTTCAACAGTGACAGAACTTATAATGCACTGCCTTTACTGGAAAAGTTGGGATACATGGGGTATCTGTCTTTGAAAATAGCCCAAGTTAAACTATATAGTACATCAAACATTCAGCACGGGAAATGTTTTATGACATTTTGCATTATATCACAAAATTGTTTTTAATATTTATATCATAAAATGTTTCATAAGATTTGCCAAATTTCAGTTCTGTGGGAGTCATGGTCCCGGATGTTGGACATACTGTATTTTGTAAGTTAGTCCATTTGAGGTAAAATTTGGTTCAAAAATTGTCCTATGATGCACTCTTTTGCCATGTTAAAAGTTATAGGAATTAGAGTTTTAATTGTATGTAAATTGAACTGTCTTGTTTTGGAAACAATTTCCCATATAATATATGGTAGGGAAAGATAAAGTTTTAGTAAAATGTCAGTTTGTGTTTAGTAATTTAGTTTACTTAAGGTTTATAGCATGCTTTTAATTATTAATTTCTATTGTATTGTATTTTTTTTTTTGCATCAATAAAATTCTGCCTTTGTTCTCTTTCAGAAACCTAAAGAACCTGCTCCAACTTTAGCTCCAAAAACACTCTCTGTAGCAGCAGTATTCAATGAAGATGAAGATGTAAGTACCGGAGAAATGTGCAGGAATATGAATGGAGTACAGATCTATAGTCTGTTAATATTCTACCTGCTGGTTGTTTTGGAGACCTTGAAAACCTAGCCTTTGGTGAGGGTAATTGAAGAGCTCTCCTGGATAGTGTGTGTATTTCTTGTTCTTGTGCATGTTTTACCATCTTATGTTCCTTGTTTTTATTATTGTGAGGGTTATTATTTTTCTGAGTTTTTTTTTTTAATTTGGGAATTACTCAGAGTAGTTGGTAGTTGAGTCACATACACATTTAATTATAGGAATATAGTAAATAAAAAAGCTATGCCTTTAACCGTGACACCACAGTTGCCAATCCTGAGGAAAATATGTTTGTTTTTTAGAGAAGTGCAGCTTTAGTAATGCAAAGCATCTTTTTGCCTTTTAGCCTGAATGGCCACATAGCTCTAAATGTTAATGATGGTGTAGGCTAGGAGCAGTATGCTGCCTTAGCTGCAAGAGCTGTATTGTGTCTTTCTAATATTAATACAATATTTTAAACAATAAACTTCATGTTGAATGAGATTTTTAATAATAAACTATTAAGTTGATTGTAACAAAATGTATCATTGATTTATATGGTAGCAGCTGACATTCAAGATCTGCATAAAACAACAAATAGGCTCTTCAAAAACAATCTATAATGTAAACTAAAATAATTGTCTTTATATTGTCTTTTTATTTAGAGTGAACCTGAAGAGATGCCTCCAGAAGCTAAAATGCGTATGAAGAACATTGGAAGGTAACATGTCTTTAATATTGTTGGAAAATGTTGGGACAATATTCATTATATTAATACATTGGCTATGTATTGAAGCTAAACATTTCTAGAGTTATTTCCAAATAAGTCAGGCACTATAATTTGAAATTTATATGCCATGTTTGTGATTTATCATTTCTAGCTTTTAGCAGTTGAAAATATTTTTATTGTGTTTATCTTCTGCCATAAGACAGTGTGTCCAAATATAATAGTTTTGGATTTCAGGATTATAAACATACTGCATATAGATAATGGCATTCTCACTTTCTAATAGTAGCCTCTTAAAATATTTTTAACTAAAGTACTAAATTAGTAAAAGTAAACCAATTACTTTTGTTCGTTTACAGGGATACTCCAACTTCAGCAGGACCAAATTCTTTCAACAAAGGAAAGCACGGGTTTTCTGACAACCAGAAGTTATGGGAACGTAATATGAAATCTCACCTTGGAAATGTTCGTGAACAGGATGACTAGTTGTTTATTTTGATCTGGGTGTTGGGAAATGGGAGAGTACAATATTAAAGGAATAGTGCCCTTTTTTAGAATGGTATATGGCTATTTTGGGTGCCACTTTTAAAAATTTGTAGTGGTACAACAAAAAAATGAGTTTAAAAGTAGAGGTAACTTATGTTTTGTATACAGATTTCAAAGCAATTGCTAATTTTGTAGCTTCATGCATTTAATTTCACAAGGTCATGGAAAATAAAGGCATTGGAAGTGGTACATTTTAAAAGGAATTTTCTTTTTATAATTATTCTTATATAAAGATAGAAAAATCACTCTGTCTTTAATCAGTTTTAAGTTAAATGCTGCTGTATTGAAAAAAAAAAAATCCAGATCCTGTTCTGTGATAGGTTTTTCCTTTAGGCTACTTTTATAGAGGTTCAGTACATCAGATCTTGTTAGACTGTTTTAATCCACATAATTCTGTAAAATAAACGATTGCAAAATAATTTTACTACATTTCAATCTAAGATTTTTGACTATGGTAAACTAGTATTATAATCCTGTTCTCGAACATTGTTCCCTCTGTAGCCCATTTCCATCTTAAGAAATGGGTTTGCATGTATATAAATATTAAGAAAATATAACAAACATTCATAACAAAGGTAAATCAGTATTTTTTAACATTTCAACTCTTGAGCCTTGATCAGTGCTTCTCAGTGTTTGTCACTTTGAGTAGATTGATTAATAGGCTATCAAAGAAAAAGGAATTTTCAGAAGGAGACTATGCTTTACCATGTTTTAAATGCCAGGATCTTTTTTTTTTATAATCCTATAGGAATAGGAATTACACATATTTAAATTAGCAATTGCTTACTAACATGCAGAAATTTGCAATTTGCTTCCATATTTTGTTGGTATATTACGCTGGAACTTTGTACCAAAAGTGAGCTCATCTTTACTCTGAAGAAAAGGAATTATTGTTTGGTTTTTGTTGTTTGTTTGGGGGGTTTATTTTGCATTCATATTTAAATAAATGCAACCCCCCCTCTCTTTTTTTAAGCTTTTTTCATTCAGACTTCATTTCTTCAAGGAAATATCTTTTCCTTCATTTTTTTTTAGAACTTTCTAATTTCTTAAATAAAAAGAGAACACCATATGTATTTCTGGTTGGTGTAGCTTTTAAGATTTTCATAGCACAACTTGACCCCGCTTGGCATAGTGTTCAAGGCTTGCCTGCTATGTCCCTTTGCAGAATATGTATATAGGTCAGCATCTGAAGCCAGAGGCTCAGTTATATTGGAGGTTTTTGCTCAGTATAAATCTTCAATATGGTCACTGTTTCATTAAAGCTATGGTCTGGGAAAATGGCACCACTTATGCTTGAATATTTCCAACTTCCTGTTTATGTGTATCTTTGTTTAGACTTAGGCAATTAAAAACATCCTTCTAAGATGTCATCAGCTGAATGCAATGATGTAGCTATTAAATAGAGATAGAAAATTAGAAGCATTGTTCTGGAAAACCTCCAGTAATGGCAACATATAATGGATGCAGCTTTCAAAATAACAGAAAACTATGAATAAATGAAGTATCTTTCTACAAAGAAGTCTTTTCCATATTCTTTGATTAGGAAAGACTTTCCTAGATTTTGGTCTTCAATTTTGCTGCATTTCTCTTATCCCTCTTTATTTTCTAAGTACCAATATTGTTAACCAGCTGGCACATAAAATTCCATTCACCTATTTTCTAATTTATTTAAAGACAACATCAGCAATATTGTTAACCAGCTGCGACATAAAATTCCATTCACCTATTTTCTAATTTATTTAAAGACAACATCAGCAAGGAAATGATTGAATAGATGTACTTATGTCAGCCTTGTGGGGCAGACCAGGTAGACCAGGCAGGAGGTATAGCCAGACGAGCTAATTCTACTTCATTGTAAGATTGCATAAACAATCTTGCAAGTTTGAAAATATGTTTCCCCCCTCCCCTGTCTCATTTACAGCCCAAGACACCAGGGAGGATCCCTTCTTAGTCAATTGCCCAGCACACATTCCTGCTAACATGGAGCTCACCTCCAATGTTTTACATTTATTGATTTATGGAAGAGTTAACATAAATTTTAGAATGTTACACAAACAGAAAAACAGACCAGTTTATACATCCAAATTAACACTAAGGGGAAGTAGGTCTGACAGCTTTCTGATACAGGTAGTCCTCAACTTACAAAAGTTCATTTAGTAACCATTCAAAATTACAATAGTGCCGAAAAAAGGGACCTGTGACCGTTTTTCACACAACACTGCAGCATCCCTGTAGTCACATGGTCAAAATTCAGATGCTCAGCAGCTGGTTTATATTTATGACCCTTGCTGTGTCCCAAGGTCACAATCTTCTAACAAGCAAAGTCAGTGGGGAAACCAGATTCACTTAACAACCATGTTACTAAATTAACAACTGTAATGGTTGACTTAACAATTGTGGGAAGAAAGGTCATAAAACTCATTTAACAAAAGTTTCAGTTAGCAACATAAATTTTGGTCTCAATTGTGGTCATATGTTGAGGACTGCCTGTATCCCATTAGTTGTGGATTTGTAGTTAAACAACCTGCCATGTTTTCATTTGGTCATATGAAGGGTTGCCTTGAAGGTTAACCAATGCTTTTCACAATCAAGATGGTTCTAGAGAGGCATCTCAAAATAGGGTTTTTCTGGGTCCCTCTTTTCTGCAGTAATATAGTGCCTGATCACAATAGAATGACTCTTTTTATTTTATTTTTGTTCCAGTGGAAAAAGAATAAAGTTTCCTTTACGGAAACTGGGAGGAATAATAACATGACTGATGAATGATTGAATAAGACATCCCCCATTGTGTGTTGTTGGTGCATGGAACAATGAATGAAGATACAATCAAATGGATTTTCCTGGATCAACAAAGTTTTCTCGTATTTCTGGATGTACTTATTCTGTATTCTATATCTCCTATTTAAAATGTAATTAAGAGACTAGGGCATGGTTTATTTTAGTTCCCGTTAGGTCTCTGTTCCCATGAAAATATTGTCACATGGAGATAATGTTTTGCAGGATATGCTGATTGAACTTGGAACTAAATTTAGAGAGAGCTCAGTAGTGGTGACCATATCAGCAGTTATCGCTTAAAATTGACTGTTATGGATATGGTGCAGCTCTAGATTAGGCAACTGGTTCCCCTCCTTCTGTACCAAAAATGTCCTCTGCAAACCTTATGCCATAGACCTCCTAATGGGAGTAAAGCTTCAACATTTTTTCTTTGCAGCTGGCCACTGATAATTAAGAAAGCTACAGCATTGAGCTTATGAGATTCCTTTGTACTACTACTATTATGTAGAAAACCATCTTCCCTTTTGTCCTCACTAAAACTGTAGCGCCATTAGGCTCCTGTACTTACATTTAATTATAAATCTCTCCATTTGAAGTTCAGTTCATCCTCAAAATTTACCTCTAGGCTTATAGAGTTACATTCAAAGAGCCCAGAAATCTGTCCATTTGGTGGTCTTTCAGATCCATTCTATCAATTTCTCTGCAAAAAAATTCAACATAACATACTTTTACAGGTTTATAAAGAATGGTCTTCTGTGAACCTTTATTAATCAGCCTTCAGTTATTCAACATGCAGAGGTAACTGTAGTAAAATTTTAGGGTTTATATTTCAAAAAATGTTAAGAGTATTTTCTAACATGTCCAACCACAAAGACAGCAGTTATGATGACACTACTATGTGCTCTTTTCCTAAATCTGAGGCTTTCACATTTTGATATTTAATCTTAATTATTGTTAATTATCAATTACCTAGCCTCTTTAGCGGTTTCCACTGCTGTCTAACAAGGCATATCAGTAACAGAGTTGGTCTGATCCCCCAAATTTGAACCAAAGTTATTGCCTTGAAATATTCCCTCAATACTGAGGGCTGCCACTATCTGATCTTAGAAATCACACTATCAAGACCAAGTAGACATCCAATATTAATGCACAACTTTGTTGTAACTTTCTTTTCTGTTGTACCTTAGAACCAGCAATGCCATAATCATGACTTGCATAAACAACAGAGAATATAACCCTGCCTTTTTCCTGAAATGGAGTCTTGATACGTGTAGTAATGTCATTATAGCATCAGTACAAATTTATGTTTAAACTGCAGACTTCTCAATTGTTGGAGATGGTTTCCCTACATTTCTTGTATAAATAAAAGGATTCTTTTACAAGTTCCAGCTGAAATGGCATGTCTAATCCAGTGTAGTTCAGCATAGTTCTGTAACCCATGTTGATAAGTATAAAGTCTTACAGCTGCTTCACCATACATAGTGAGTTGGGAATAAAGTAATTCTGATGTTTGCTTCTTGAAGCTATAGGCTCCTTTGTTCAAGCCTTTTATTGCCATATATGTCAATTTTAACTGAAAACTATGGTTTTTGTAAGCCTCAATCATTTTATCTTTTCCACAATATTCGAAAAATAAAGTGGCTTCTTCTTTCATATCATACAGACTGTCTAAGCATATTTCTCTTTAATAACAAACCTCAGTGTGGAACAAAACTCTGTGACCAGCTCCCAAATTTTCATAAAACAAATATATTAAGGCAAGATTCAGGAAGACTAGCACTGATGATAGCACTGATGTTACCTAGTTTGGCCCAAAGGTGCTTTTTCAAAAGGCAGCTGGACTTTTGTTTTGCTTTGAAAAAGTTTCAT
>JANHFJ010001131.1:82223-92737 GCA_032468195.1 Cerberus rynchops | reverse complement strand
TTGTCTTTTATCAAAACACAATTAGGCTGACCAGTAAACTCTACTTGAATCACACTTGCTGGATGATGTCTGACATGGCCTCCTACACAGGATCTTTTTAATAGGTTGAACCTGGTAGTTCTAATTAGGCATCTTACCTTCCTTGCTGTCCTTTGTGGCAGCTTCTGAACATAGTCTCAGATAAAAAGAGGGAGAGGGAAGTATGTTCAGACTTAGGATTCTGTTACTCTAGCTCAGGGGTGGGCAACCTTGGCTCTTTCATGACTCATGGACTTCAACTCCCAGAATTCCTGAGCCAGCCTGGATTTCTGCAAAATCCTATGATGTACTTTCCTGCCATTAGAAGTAGAAAACATTTTAAAACTGCAGGATATATTCTAAAATAATCTTAGCATAGTAAATATGTGTGTGTGCACGCACACACACACACACACACACACACACACACTTCTTCAAAGTTTTCCAGAAGGAAAAAAGCAAACAAGTAGAAACAGAAAATGCCAAACCTGCCTTGGGCGTGACGTGGGTCTGTCCATTTTGTATTATTGTCCTGTCACACTGCAACACTTGCCTTATTTCCAAAATAACAAGTGTTACTCCTGACCTCCAAGAGGCTAGTTGTCCAGCCCTGTACTAATTCCTGGCTGATAGCTCAGTTACTCTGTATAGCAAATATAAATCAGTTTTATGACACTTTAAAACTGCTTGATTTATTGTGGCATAAGACTTGGTGGCCCAGAGCCCTATTTGTCAAATGCATTAAGTGGCCACCTAAATAACTCAAATGCATGTGTAAGAGAGAAGGAGAGAAGGCATTCATTCCTGAACTAATTTTTAAAAGAAAAGTGCATATCATTGCTACTGAATGTTATCAGAGCTGCGTGCTCTGATAAGGAGGAGGAGATGTCTGAATAAAGAACTAACACCAAAAACTGGTGCTTGTTACATTTACTATGTGATGTGATGTGATGTGTATGTGTATGTGTATGTATGTGATGAATAAAATTTGATTTGATTTACTTTGGAAAGCAAATCATCCAGTACATGAAGTGGCAACATGAAGAAGCAGTTGCCTCCTAGTTCAAACAATTAAATTAAAGGGATATTTAAGCCAGCCAGGAGGATATTTCATTAGACAACTAGAGCTGATCAGGTCCAAATCTGCCCTATATAAATTACACAAAATTTGGATCCCAACATCACAGTAATGTTCTCACTATGCAGATTCTAGTGGCACATCATGGTCTCTTCAAAAGGATTTTCTGAATACCCTCATAATAGGTCATTGACATATATTGTATATGTCTTTTAAAAAGCATGTTTTGCTGGCCTCAATACCTGGACAACTTCCCATCACTGAATGAAGCATAAATTCAGCTTTGTATCAGATGCTAGAGGAGAATATCAGGCAATCTAACAATTGAAGCTGAGACACATGTAGGTCAAGCAGTGAGCGAATAAGCCTAAACATATAAGAAAATCTGCAAGAGAATGGATAAATAACAAATTAATGTTGTGATGGCCAAATCAAACTCTA
Organism: Cerberus rynchops; assembly: GCA_032468195.1. Taxonomy (NCBI): domain Eukaryota; kingdom Metazoa; phylum Chordata; class Lepidosauria; order Squamata; family Homalopsidae; genus Cerberus; species Cerberus rynchops. The sequence continues at coordinate 91,200 of JANHFJ010001131.1, read as the reverse complement.
GATGTAAACTCTCTGTATATAAAATAAGCCCCTCATCAGACTTTACTGATTTGACATACAGGAATGGGCTAATATTCCTACTCAGTGATATTCCTTACTGAACAATCACAAGAAGCATTTAGTTGCTGTTACTGCAGCTAAATACAACTAGTTACTGAATTCAATAGAACAATTACTTTTTCATATTGATACATTGCATGTTGCTGGAATTAACAATTAATTACCATAATGAAATAAGCACTAACCACTGGTCTTTTTTGTTCACACCAACTTCCTTTAGGGCCCATGTGAAGCTCAGAAACAAAGATATGAAAACATTCAGAAAATCCAGAAGAGAGAAAAGACAGAACTGTTAATGTGTAGAGACAGCAAATTGTTTCTCTCTTCAAAGTGTGTCATAAAAATCAAGTCTACGAGCCTTGCTCAACACAAAAGAATACAAGATCCAGACAAACAACCTACAATTTCAAATTAGGGCAGATGTGAATCATTCTAGAGTAATAGGTACCAATGAAGAACAACATATCAACAGTGTAATGTACATTAAAAATGTAAGACATTGATTGTGCCTTTATGGATGCTATTGATGGACATAAAATTTGTGTTATATTTCTCTGTGACTCTCTCTTTTTGTCTCAACATTAATGTGCTCATGCACCTGAAAGATGAGTCATCAAGCTGAATAAATAAAATTGTACCTCATATACACACATCTGTAAAAGTTGATGTAGTATAGCAGTTGGGAACCTGGTATGACTTTGGAAAATTTGCCATAAATTCGGGGGGGGGGGGAAGCATTTAAATAAGCAACTCTCAACCATGAGTAATCTATTTGCAATATTACCCATATGTGATAATGATCTATTTTATCAGTTAGTTACTAATTTGATCAGTTTATTTATTTTATCAGTTACTATATAATTTTATCAGATGGTTATAAGGATTAGGTCATGGTTATAGATTTGAAAAGGGCCATGAAGTCTACCCTCAGCTCAGTACAAGTACCTAAATTAAAGAATCTTCAACAGATGTCTATCTAATCTCTGCTTGAAAACACCCAGTGAAAGGCAACTCACTGTTCCCGAATAAAATGTTTTTATTCACCCTTAGGAAGGTGTTTTGTTTTTTGGTTTTTTTTTGCAACATGCCTTCAGAATTTTGCCATCAAGTAACAACTCAGTCCTTTTGATTGCTGAGACATATAAATTTCTGCTGCACCATTTCCTAAGTATAAACCCAAAAGCCACAATTTAGACAGAGCAACAAGCTTCCTATGCAGAATCTAATCACATTGTGTGATACTGCCTCTCTCCTCTTTTCTAAGCTTATTATCAGAGATGACTGATATTACACAAATGTCTGTATCTATGGGAATGGGGGGGAGGGTGTATGAATAAAAATGTAATAAGGTTTTGCCTTATATAATTTCCCATATGATGTCTGTCAGGAAAAAATTGAAGTGAAATTATATGATGTCAAAAACTCATGTTTCAAAGTGATTGACAACATTGGAGTGTTTTGCATGGTGAAACAAGGTAAAAATTTTAATTGCATGGTGGGAGGACATAATATTTATTACGCTCTTGTAACCTTTGATCAGAGGCACAAGTTCCACAGTTGTATATTTTACATTAACATAGCAGGCAAAATCTTAAATGTGCATGTGAATATACAATTCTCCATCCAAACTCATTTCTCTTCATGGTGCATGATTAAGTTTTCACTCTCTGATAAGTCAAATAGTGTCAAAATGAATGACGCATCATCATAATGATAAAGAGATACCCAAATACATATTAGTGTTCTGATGTCAGCAGTCTGGAAAGACAGCTTTCCTAGGTCAAAAGAAGATCAAAAGAGGATGTTTCTAAATATTCTAGTTAAAGTGAAACATTATGGACTATGTAAGGCTACCAAATAAAAACAGTTTGGGATGATAGAATCTTCCATAGGATTATAATCTCTTGACTGCAAGTATATAGACAACTTCTAGATGTCAGCAAAGAGCTAATTTTTTTTGTATCTGGATATTTTTCAGTGGTCCAGATGTTTCAGCCTTGATCTGATAAACTTTCAGAATGACTGGAATTCCAGATTCATATAAACTAATTCAGATCTGAGAGCAATTGCTTCTGTGATTTAAATGGAACATATAACACTGTAGTGAACATGCAGACAAACCTGGAAAAATGATGGTCCCAAATTAGTGACTGTCATATAGATTTCAGAGTTCAGAAGATATAGCTAATGAACAGTTAGGGGAAAATACTATTAATGAGATTATTTTGAAATATTTACTAGGTTATATAATCTAGGAATCTTGCATATATATGAAGTTCGATTTGTTGATAAAGTTGTTGAAGATTCCTCCAGAAAAGAAAATCAACACATATACTTCCTTGCTACAGAACTTAACTTAACTTCATGTTCTTGTCTGATAAATTTCAGCTCATCTTCTTTTTTGTCCAAGGGTTATTTCTTCTTCTGATGTTGCAAGTTCCTAATGTTCTTCCAGAACCCCAAAGTTGTATATATTATACTCTCTTCCCAGTGTTAATTACATATCAGGACCAGTTAAAACTTTAAATGGAGAGAAGTATTTGGTTCAAAATCATGCAATAGGTCCTGGATTAAGTGAACATATGTGTCCCTGTCTTTTTCAGTTCTAGCGCAAACTGTTATACTGCTGGTTTTCTAAGACTGAAGTTATCGACAACTGCACTGGCACAGGCGATCAGTCATTGTGCCAACCAGAATATATGTTATGTAAGTGAAGAGTTGCTGGTGACCAAGTCCAATGCTGGAGCTAGCTGTAGACTAATCTAGATAATGCACAAAATGTGTATCCTCCTCCAGTTTCTTCTTTATTGTAAGCACATACTGGTCAAAACACACACAGGAAGAGGAAAATCTAATGGATTTAGTTCCCATCTTCTTTCATCTTTGCTTTTTAAAAAAAGTATTCATTTTTAAAACTCCATTGACCCCAATAAAAGGCCTTTTTTGAAGCCCTCTATCTATGAAGAGAGGATGACCCATAAATATTTTTAAAAAATAAATGGATGAACTAGAAAGGATAGTTGTCTAACCTACTTGAGGTCTTGAAGTGCATACAATTAAATAAACTTAAAAGCTGGATTAAGTTAATACGCAATTTGCTTTTGGTTAATTTTGGTCTTAAGCTGACAATTGGTATATCAGCAACTGGGAAGAGTTCTTTTTTCTTGAAGAGCTACATCTGGGTACTTTGCTGCTATATGAGAACTGTAAAGGCATGTATGAATGAAACAACATGGAAAGTAGACAAAAGTAGTTAAATCTGAAATCAATGAGCACAACTTCTGCTATTTCAGAGAGCTGTAACCCCTGAAGTAATGTCTATCTGTCTTCTGTATATGAGTAAATTGAAGCTGAGGAGGTAGGTGATTTCCACAGCTTCAAGTTACAAAACATCGTATGGAAGTATATTAAAAATCTGAAGTTCTGAGTTTAAAAGTGTTCAGTTAGGAGATGGATATAAATGTTACTGTGAAGAAAACTGAATGGGAATAGAATTCAGCTTGGATGAAAAACCTGTAGAATGGCCAATTTTATGGAAAGTGTCATGCATTTACAGGGCCATGGAAATGTTTTGTGGCAATAATAAATTGTTCTCAACTGAAAAGTGTGGTGGTAGTTTGAGAATGATTTTTTTTTAGTTGCTAATGCTCATGCCTATTAAGGACAAGGCATGAAAGACAGCTGTGTAAACATTATAGTTATGAATGAAGAGTTGATTTAATGAATTTTGTCTCTGTTTCCCCTTGTGAAATATAAATAAGTGGGTTGTGATTTGTTTAACATTTGGTACTTGTCTTACAAGTTTTTGGTGAGTGGACATGGGAGAAGAGAAACACCAAGATATAAATGTTGGAAAGGCTAGTATTTACAACCAAGGATTACAAACATCAATTTTAATCCTCTACTAAAGAGCAACTGCAACAGACTCAGAGATGAAGTTGCTTCTCTTAGTTTTCCATGGAATTATGATTCTGATCAGATGCTTACATAAATCCAAATATATTCTGGAGTCTTCTGTTGTAGAGGTATGGGTAAAGATGTCCCATTGAAAAAAATCCATGATGGGTTTGATAACAATGCATACTTGGCTGACTGGACTTCTTTAATCATAGCTGTAGTTTATAGTTCTTGATGAAGTTTACAGTTAGTCAGAATTGATTATATGAAAAGGATGGTAAAAAAATCTAAGGTTCAATATAATGTGTCTTGTAGTTGAAATAATGATAATAGAGTGAGCACCAGGATCTGGCTTGGAAAGATCCTCCAAAGCCAAGCAACTCCACCAAATGGAAAACTATATTCTGATCCTTTCCACTTACATCATATAAACTTTTTGAGAGATCATGAAAATCAAAGCTCTTTAGGGATCAGGATTTCTTCTCTTCCTGGTAGTAAAGGTAAGGAAACAGTGAAAATCTGGTAGGCTAGCGTCTCACCTCCCTTATGTTTCCACAGAATGAAAGTCCATGCATATCTTCAATCTATTTTTAATTTTATGTTTATATTTATTTACATGATAATTATTTACAGTTTGATTTTCAGAAAATACATCCTACCAATATAATTTGGAAGTAATATCTCTAATTAGTTTAAATTAGTTAGAGGCTAGGGGCTATATTTTTGCCAGATTTGGGGTGGTCCAGTTCAGAATCTGTTGGCTAGTGAATGCAAGGTTCATGATAAAAAGAGAATGGACAGAGTAATTAAAATTAGACTGATTCTTGTTCTGTTTAGGGTCCCTCAAAAGGCACAAGATGGAGTATGGATGATGCCTGAAATAGATGTAAATTTTACTGTAGCTTGGGTAGTGGTTTCAATCAGGTAAGAATGCAGAGTCTTTATGCTGATTGCTTTTACCCCTGCTTTCTGTGTCTCTTAGTTCTGATTTTAGTACAGTTTTTATAATCTTAATTTTAATTTTTTTCTACTTGTCTCATAACTTGTAAGCTATCCAGATTCATCTTTTAGGAGAGAGATAGGTAGGTAGGTAGGTAGGTAGGTAGGTAGGTAGGGTGGTAGGTAAGTAAGTAAGTAAGTAAGTAAGTAAGTAAGTAAGTAAGTAAGTAAGTAAGTAAGCAACCAAGCAAGCAAGTACCGGTAAGTAAGTAAAATAAATACATACATACATACATACATACATACATACATACATACATACATATATACTTCCTCTTCCTAAACTAATATCCAGACCTGAATGAATGGACAGCAAAAATTAAAGAAGAATCAATCAAACTGTATTTGTAATTATTAGTTTGTTTTATTTTAGGGGAGGTTGTTGAGAGTATGGTTGGCACACAACTACAAAGAAACTGGTGGATGAAAGGGCTTATCTAGGATGTTTTTACTCTGCTCAGGCTGGAGTACAGTCTTGAAATAGCTTTGATTAACTTGTTGATGGTTTTTGGAATGTTCAGGATGGAGATGGTGCTGTTTCTCCTGGACCATTCAGTGGCTTTCGATACTATCTACCATAGTATCCATGGTATCCTTCTGGACTGGCTTCATGGGCTTGGAATGGGAAGCACTGTGTGGTTCTCCTCCTTTCTCCATGTCCAGTTCCAGTTGGTATTGGTAGGGGAGAAGGTTGAGCCCTAGGCCCCTACAATATGGAGTGTCTCAGGACTCAAGCATTTTGTTTCTCCCTTTTAAAACCTACATGAAACTATTAGGAAAGATTATCTATTGATATAGGCTTCAGTATCATCAGTATATGATACCTAGCCAGACAAGGTGTAGTAGTGCTAGTTGAATGGTACCTGGATGCTGAGTGCTACTGGGATGCCATAAGGCTCTTGATGGGGAAAGACCGGCTTTGACTCAGCCCTGGCAAGTTGGAGTGGTTTCAGACTTTTGTCCTCCCCAGGCCCAGATGATTCTTCATCTCTGATCCTGGGTGGAATGGCACTTCCCAGGACTGAGATGGTGCACAATTTGTAGGTTGTGCTGGACTTGCGGCTCCTACTTCAAAAGTAGCTGGCAGCTGAAGCTAGCGTGGACTCTGCATTGATTCATCATGAAAGGCCATCTGTACCCTTTCCTGGACTGGGAGGACTTGCTTACTTGGTCACCTCCCATTTGAATTACTGCAATGCACTCTACAAGGGGCTGCCCTTGAAGACCACCCAGAAACTACAACTGGTCCAGAATGCAACATCACACACAGTAATGGAGCCCCTGAGTTTGCTCATATAACAGCTTTGTTGTGCCATTTCTTTTGTGTGTGTGTGTCTTTCAGTGTAGAATTCAAGGTGCTGGTTATCACTTTTAAAGCCATGTGTGACAGAGGGCTAGGTTATCTGCAAGACTGCCTTCTCTGTGGCAGTGTGCTGCCTCACTCACACTCACATGTCAGTGTAGTTTATGGAGGGTTTTATTTGTCTTCCCCCAGAAGTTCTCTTCACCTGGATTTAGAACTGTCCCAACCAAAGCCAGCCATGAGCAAGCCCAGATTAATTCCCCAGGCAATAGCCAATTAGTCCATAACACAATTAGCAAGCTGCTCAAACAGTAAGTCCAATAAATGAACATAAAGCCCCCAGGCAAAATTTAAAGTATATCCATATTAGCTCATGGATTATAGAAATTTAGAGATCCAGGAAACATGAACTTGCATGCAGCCACAACCCATACATGTTGCTTCCAACCAACACCTCCCTCTGCCTGCCATGCTAAATAGGTCCCAGTGCAGCCCATCAAAAGGGGCATGGCCTTTTCCTGAGCAATCTGGCAGACCTCTGTTTCTCTGCCCTGCAGCAGGCAGCTCATCCCCTCTTCTTTGCTGGCCTGCAAATTGTCCCCAGCCAAAGCCTGTTCTGCTGGCAATTCAGGGTCAGTAATTCCTGACATGCCAGGAATGAAAGCTTTGAAGGCCTCGCTTTTCCTCCAAGCACTGGGATAAGATAGATAACTTCACATCTATAGTTTGACTTACTCTAGCTTATTTAGGGGAAGAAAGACATCCTTTGGAAAAGCATCTTTATCTGTCCTACCAGGTCAAATAGGGTGGGCATGCCTATAAATATTATCATCTGATGGGAGCTAGAAAGTGTGCCTGTTCTATGGCAGTTTGAGCCCCATGACTGCAAATCAGAAGTCTGACTTGGCACTACTGACTGTATAAATATTGTAATTAAATAAATCAATTTTAACTTTGAGAACCCTTCATCAATGGCAGCTACAGCATCTGAACAGAAGCTGAAATATTTGACTTATTTTTCCCTTCTCCATTGTATGGGGTTTGGCTTAATATCATACAACTATTTTACTTTTCTTTCCTCTTTTGCAAAAAAACATAAGAAAAATGTAAAATTGCAATTACTAATATTTTTTTAGCCTTTTTGACTACAAACATTGGATTGAAGGAAAGGGGCAAGACAGTTCCATACCTGCAGACTGACGACCCTAAATCGCTCCCAAAATTCAGTGAATATTCTCAACTCAGTCACAGTAGAAATTCATCATTCAAATGTTGAAGCTTCTCCTTTTTCTCTCTGTAATATACAACCCATTCAATTTCTTCTTATTAATAAAAACATTGTTTTTAATAAGGCGACACCGAGCCATAAACCATCTGTGAGTTTCTGTACAGAGAAGGCTGTCACAATAAAAGTGAAGGAAATATGTTGGGATTCCTCGCACTGTGAGCCACCAAAGACCAATCTTCCAGTTTCCACCTGCATGCACCATTCATTACAGGTTGGTCAGAGTGGAATTCCGCCTCTTAGAAAAAGGCAACAAAAGAGCACAGCAGAGCACAGCAAAGTAATTATGACTTTATGACATCATCTTAATATTACAAAGGAGAGAGTGAGAAGCCCAAGAGAAAGTCTAGATCTCTCTTCTGGGAAAGCATTAATGGAGAATTACAATCTGTTTTCTTTTGTTTGGATGTTATGACCAATAATGCAGTTTTATGACAATAAAGACTAAAGTTAAATAAATCCAATGGGCTTTTGAGCCTATATTCTATCTTGATTCCAATGCCTGCCTCAAGATTTATGAGTCATTCACTGAGAATAAGTTGAAGCTGCAAGTTTCCAAGGCTAGAATTATTCAAAATGATGATTAGTTCAGGAAATGATTATGCACACACACCTGATCAAGTGGCACCTGGGCCTTTGGGACAAATAGGAGGAAATGTGTTGCCATTTTTGGCACTACGCTTTGTTTCCAGAGACGAATAGGACAAAATAAAATCTGCCGCAGGAGGTGGAAACATAATTTGGTTCAGTTCTCCAGATGAGAATTAACTAAAAATTGCAGAGTTCTTCACAAATAGTAATGAAATAAGGTGGTGGGATTTTTTTTTTTAAAGAAATAATAAAGTGTAGCAGAAATTTAAAATTATAGACAGGTGCAAGGCAGGCAGGTGTACTACAGCCTCCAACATCCAAAAACAAATAAACGTGGGTAGTATCAACTGGTCAGTATTTCATTTAGTTCGGACTTTGGGTTTTTAAAGATGAACTCACCAAAACTTGTAAATTTCCTCACAATTGATATGCAGTGTTAAACTGATACTTTTTAAAAAAAAAATCTGCATGGAAAAATAAAAATGGACAGATTTCTGCCCTTTCCAGTTGATGTGGTATGTGCATGTTCACTTAGTATGGTTTATGGGTTCCACAGATTTCAGCTCCTTGATAATTGCTGTGACAATGGTTCATCTTGCCAGTTCTAAAACTCAGCTGAGTGCTTTTAGGAGCATTATCTTGTGACCAAATCAAGCTGTATAACAGTGACATTTACAGAGGAATCCATGACTGATTGAGATTCACCAAGAAACTATTCCATCTGCTTTCATGGATTTCCAAGTCCAATTAATTAAACCAGTGGTGCTCTGGAAATCTCTTTAATATTGGAATGGAAATATAAGGATCAACTCCTCCATAAATCTGCCAGTCCTTTCAGGTCA
>JANHFJ010001126.1:205213-215943 GCA_032468195.1 Cerberus rynchops | reverse complement strand
GATAGGTTCTTTGAGATGTGCACACCAAGATATTTGAAGCAGTCCACTGTCTCTACTGGGCTTCCATTGATGACCGGGGTCTGATAGTTTCTTTCCTGTTTTACACTCAAGTAAAGTGTAAAGTAAAAAGGGTTTTTTGTGAAGTAAAAAGGTTGGAAAGAATGTTGAATGCTTACGCATAGTATTTTCCTGATCTTGAATCACTTTCTTGCAGTAGAAACTGTTAATATCCTTGTTTAGTACCTAGTCTTTATTGCGCTCAATGTCCTTATTTCTTAGGAAGGAAGAAATATGTCAGTTATTGTATTGATAATTTTTTAAAAAATTTCATTCACTCTTTACATACGCTATTCTACTAGATTTAAGTGCTGTTAAAACAGTCATCAGGTTTCAGCAAATAGTCTGCATACATATTATGCAGCTATGCTCTTTAGGGGACTTGCAAATTAGATAGCTAAACGGACATTAGTTCTGCCAAGTCCCAACCACAGTGATTTCTAGTTCCCACATCACTAAAAAGGATGAAGATTGGAGCCAGTACCAGATTTTGCAAGCACTTTAATTGGGCTATTTCTGACTCCCAAAGTATCAATGGTGCTATGCATACAGTTCCCTTCTGATTTAATGTGTCCATACTGGCTTGCTGCATGAAGGAGGAAGAGAATCATTCTGCCAATCAACAGATTAAGACTGTGCTGTATTTAAATGAATCAGGTATTGGAAAACTAAGTTCCATTCTGCCTGGAATTTTATGCTTTTGATTTGAAGATCCTCTCTTTAGTTTTGATAATAGTTGCCAGAACCTGCTTAGGAATTAAAAGTCATATGGCCAAAGAAGTATAGTCAATGTCAGAAGTATAGTCAAAAGAAATAGAACATAAAGATGAATATGTGATTGAGCTTATTTCTGTATGGAGAAGTGATAATTTGAAATCTTGCTGTTCTAAAAAAAAGACATATTGTTTGTTTGTTTGTTTGTTTGTTTGTTTGTTTGTTGTGGAAAATCCAATAAAATTTTTTAAAAAAAAGTATAGTCAAAAGAAGTATAGACAATGAGGAATCTAGAATTTGAAGAGATTTTAAATCACAGACCTATGAAGATGTTATCAAGGTAGTCATATAAACCACAGGAGCGTATTTGAGACCTGAGGCCTGAACACATCCCTGTGGATATTCTTTTAAAAAACAAACAAACGTAAAAGCAGTGTCAGTCAGATTAAGTTGGATGCTGCAATGTACTTGTGTTTAACCAACAGTTAGAATTTTACATGATATATGAATGTAGCCCTTGTGGTTTAATCAGCAAATTATATGCAATATGAGGTGTATCTTCAGAATTTCATTGTGGAGAACCATGGAAATTATCCAGACCACATTTGTTGGAATTCCAAGAAGTTTGAGAGATGGAAAGGGGAAGAGGCAAGCCATTTTTCCATTTCCTTTCAGCTGCCTGACCACAATTTAGCCAAATATTGTGGTATTGTGATGCTTTTGGTGAATGTTATGGATTCCCCCTCATTTTCTAAACATTCCAAATCCTAGATGCATTCTTTTACCACTTTGGCCAACATTATTTGGCCTTGCAGAACATTTCATTACCACAGTGTGACAAACCCCCTCCCCCCATGTTACTATGCATATAGTTTGAGGTCTTCAGACATGAGCATTTGAAATTAGCATAATTGGAAATGATTTAATTTTAATGTTCCCTCTATTTCTCACATAAATTACATATTTTTTAGGGTAGATTGGGGTCATGATTCAAGCATATTTTAAAAGAGGGTAATGACAATAATGAAAGAAACAGACCTTTTGAGTGCCATTCTGCTATCTTAGGCCTTTGAAGATGTCAAAAGCTTGAAAGCAACACAAAATCATGTATAATCATAGATTCACTGATGGTTTCAATTATGAAACAGAGACAAAAGGACCAAGATGTTCTATAGATCCTGAAAAGTACAAATTTAAATGAGCAGCAAACAACTATATTAAAGGAATTAGATTGGCTGTGATCATAAAATGTTCTTAACCAAGTCCAAATCTAGTAGTTGCACTTGCACAAATAGCATTGAATGGATCATTTAAATAAGTGCAAGGCTTAAGGCGTTCATTTTGTCCATTAACCCTTCCAACCTTCCCAAAACACTGCCTCAATGATTATAACCCTGCCACCTCTGGAGGCATTATTTTTTTTTTAAATAAAATGTATAGTCCTCCAGCTACAGGAAACTAGTACATATCTTATTTTAAGCCACTTTGTCTCTAGGCAAAGCTGTACACCTTTTAAAATAAAAGTCGGATAGTTCATGAATAGAAGCTAATTTGCCAGCATTGTACCATACAAATATAACTTTAAAAAGTTGCCCTGGATCAAGGAAAGCTGGTAAATCCCAACTGTTTAAGATCAAATCAAGGCAAAGGAGGACAGATAAAGGAGACAATGAAAGGAATGAATGAATGGAGGGAGTGTCTGAATTTGATATCGAGAACGCTGCATACATTTTCTGTTCCAGATGAATCACAGAGAACAATAAATCACCACAGAACAGACAGATCAGCACTTCTATGGGAAGAAATGGAATGCTTAGTGAATATTGAAATATTTTATAATTAAATTATAAAGTTTTGCTCACAGCTGTTAACAATATATAAAATTGGCTTGCATTAATAAAGGAAAACAGTTCTCAACTATAGGAGTTGCTAAACAAACTTCATTAGTTTTTATTGGGTCACAATTTACCTCAGATAAAACATCTGAGCATAATTTGAAGGATTTGTTTCATTAATCAATTTATTTTATGTCTCTAAGCCGCTGTTTTTCATTCTCCAAAATAATAATAGAAGATATTACAACTGCCTAATTGCATGAATCATTTTTCTCTCTCCTAAAGTTGGTCATATACGATGGCCACCTCACCACCTGTAACCCAAAGAGCAGCTACAAGCTTTTATTGAAGGGACATTTCCTTCACCATGAGTGAAGCCAGAAAATATTAATATGGCTTTTGGAGCTATGGAGCACAGTGGTTAAAATGCAGCATTGCAGGCTTACTCTGCCCACTGCCTGGAATTCAGTTCTGATCTGCTCCAGGTTGACTCAGCCTTCATCCTTCCAAGGTCAGTAAAATGAGCACCCAGATTGTTGGGGGCAATAGGCTGACTCTGTAAATTGCTTAGAATGGGCTATAAAGCAATAGAATAGAATAGAATAGAATAGAATAGAATAGAATAGAATAGAATAGAATAGAATAGAATAGAATAGAATAGAATTCTTTATTGGCCAAGCGTGATTGGACATACAAGGAATTTGTCTTCGGTGCATGTGCTCTCAGTGTACATTAAAGAAATGGTACATTCACCAGGAATCATAAGATACAACATTTAATGATAGTCACGGGGTACAAATAAGCAATCAAATCATATTAGGAGACAATAAATAAAGCATTATGATGTGGTATATAAATCTAAGTGCTATTGCTATTCTGAACAGAAAACGTTATTACATTTTTCTATATTTTTTGCTATGCAGATAAAGTTGAACTGCATATGCCAATAGTAGTCCCCACTAATGGTTACCTTCTAAGACCCCAAAATCCTCATTGGTGGATTGAAGATGGCTGTTCAGAAAGTAGAATCCACCTTTGCATTCACAAATAGGGAGCCAGTAAGTGATTGTATTCTATAACCCTCTTTGGATAAAGAGAGGATGTGAAATTGGCCAAGCTGTTCTTTCTAGGTGCTCCTTGCAAAGAGACCACAAGACAGCAATTTCTGGAAAGCCAAGGTGGTGATAGTAGTGGTGGAGAATCAAGAGATGAAGTAATTTGCCATAATTGCTCCAGCTGCAAATAAGCCTTTTAAAGGATGCTAAATTCACATTTCCCTTGATAGACACTTTTGGAAATTGCTTACTAATTGCTTCAAAGAAGTTAAGACACCTTTACAGTGAAAGGATTGCAACTACTGGGTGAGTTCCTTCATCCCTTAATAAAAGAAAATGAAGATCTATTTTTATAATCTTTAAGAATTTAAAATAAACAGCAAACAACAAGACAAGGTATTGGCTATAGAAAGTTTTAAACAGGTTAAGGGCTCAGAAAATAATATCTGAGGAATATTGAATTTTGAATAAGACTTTGAATTTATTTTTAAAAACTAAATACACATTTGTGGGAAACAAAAATTATTTTTATATTGGAGACATAATAAGATACTGTAAATAACCTTAATAGCATTGAGAGATATCATGGAGGAACTGCACCAAGAATTGTGGCATGCATTTGAGAATATATAAAGATCCCTTAGCCAGGAAGCCACTAAGAATTAATTCAGTACAGCTACAAATCTATATAGATACATAATAACACCTTAACAATATGATGACAGAAGTACTTTAAAACCTTAAAAATGATGTATTACTGTTAGACCTTCATAAAAATGATGCATTAGCTATTTTATTTATTCAGATGTTATAGTAATGTATGACCTTTATTTTTTTAAAACAAATTTAATTTCTATTCTGCCCGTCAAAACGTTGATTATAACATTTATCATCTCATTAAAGTTAATACGACTTAAGTTGCTCATGATGACTAATCATTTCAGCAATATTGCTTATCCCAGAATAATTTATCTAAAATACTGTACCATTATAAAGATGGCAGATTAAATTAGAATTGCTTTTTGTAACTGAAACAACTCCTATAAGCTGCCCCCCCAAGAGGGGGGGCTGCATTTTTTTAACTTGAAAAGAAATACTAGATTTGAATCCTAAACCCATTTTTGGGGAATAAGGACGAATGGCATTTCTTGCCTGTAATTATTCTCCTGGCCATCTCATTCTTTCCCACCTTGTTTGTTCTCTCCTTGTAATGATAGTTTGTCTATTTTCCCTGTGTTTTCCCAAGATCTCCAAAATCATCACAGACACCTTTTCCCTCTCGTTCCATTAGCTTTAAAAATAATGCAGAAAAATACTTTTGAAAGCCTCTACCGATAGCCTCCAGAAGAAAGGTGATGGGTAGATGTTGGAGGAAATGAATGTATATGGCACATTTGTGTTCCAAATTAATGATTGGGGTTTTTTTCTCCTGTTTTATATGTTAATTTTTCTCTGTTCATTAGTTCAAAATTGGATGGATAAATATATTGGGTTAACCGAGGATCAAATCAGACCAAACTAAACCCATTTAGTTTTAATTAATTAGCAATCAAAGAATTTCCCTGAAAAGGTCACTCTGTGAGAACACTATTTAATCTGTTGTCCAAAATATACTGGCCCCATCCCTCAACAGCTATTAGCATCACTGGGGGTGTGTTGAGAGGAAGGACATAAATATCTTCTATATTTTTCTTCCCAGCTTTCCAATTTGGAGATTTAATTATTTCATATTTACACTGTTTTGGTCTGGCTGTAGGTGGTTTCAGAAATAATAATTTCTGTTTGAATCAGAAAATGACCAAAACATTTTAGTATTATTCTCACTTGGATAACAAGAAAATATGTCTATCATCTCCATATAATACTTGCTAAAAATCTGCTCAAGATTTAATTGTATATATACAATGGAATTTGATAATTCCTAAAAATCTAATGTCAATATTTTCCGTTAAGGAAAAAGCTTGACAACAGATAATACCATAGAAATTACAAGAATTTGCATCTACAGATTCTAAACAGCAAATCTTTGTTGAAGATTGTCACTTCTGTATCATAGCTATCTTTTAGTTTGAATTCTAGACCTTTCACTTTTTAAAAAAAATTACTTTTTGTACTAAAAATATTTATTTGAATACCAAATATTCTAAAAGTAAAATGTACAAATGAAAATTAGTTTTTTTAAATGATTAAAGTTACAAAACCCATGTGTCATAGGGCTGTTTCCAAGAATTCCTTGCTTGTGAAAAATCCTTAGCTTATCACATATAATTTCATTTAGCCTATAAGTATTTTTAGCTCCAATGAAAATGGTAGAAATATCTATTCTATCTATTAAAGATAGAAAGACATCAAAAGTTCATTCCCGTTCTGAATTTTACTATTCTTATTTTACAGATATTTATATTTGCTTCTTTAGTTGTAACAGACGCTAAATTGTGCACGTTACAATTTGGTAAAGCTACAGTTGCCTTTAGCCTAGGAAAAACACCCATCAAATTTATGAAATGTGAATTCACCATACTCTTATTCACGTTTTGCTTGTATAGTCATGTATTTATAAAACATAAATACGGTGCAGGATGGCGTTAACATTACTAGCTATAGATTATACAGGCAACAGAGATGCAACTGCCACAAAGGGACTAAAATGCATAAGCAATTCTTACATGCCAATGATATTTTCCTCTTGGACAATGTGACTGCTGAGACATCATTAACAATTTTGTACCAACTTGCATGATGAGAGATCACATTAAACATAATGGAACTTGCATCTGAGTAGGCAGAGATGCAGTTATCCAACCCTATTCCAAAGATTCAAAATTATTCATCCTGAAATATGAGTAATACTGCTTACCCATTAGGAAGAGAGATGGGTATTCACTTATAACAGAGGTGGGCAATTTTTTTTATAGCCAGGTAATTCACTTAATATTTTGGGGAGACCCAGTGCTGCAAATGAGTATGCCATATAACAAATATGGGAGAGGAAAGGATTGTCTTAGCATTAGAAGTCATTTAGGCAGTGCTTTTTTCTTTTCTACCTTTTCTTGAAACACAGTTATGTATATTTTGCGGCTCATGTTGTAATTCTGTATTTCTTCTGACCTCATTTTGTAACATATGTAATCAGATAGAGCTCTGGAATGGGAGCTGTCCTGAAAGCCTCCTATATTTATCATATAATAAGCTTTTTAAATGACAAATTATTCCAAAAGTTTTTATTATTATTAGAAACAATCTTTTCAGCAGAAAAATACAAAGCAGTTGTGAAGTTAACAGTAGTAGTAGTATATAACAATAGAAATCCCGAGTGAACAAGTGGGAGGATTTAAACAGGCAGAATTTAAAAAAAAAATTGCTGAAATTAATTCAATTACCTTACAGGTAATTGTAGTTAAATCAAAGAAATGTTAATATGAGTAATAAAGGAAAAATTAAGCACACAGAGATACATTATTAGCCAAGCAACACAAATGGCACTGCAAGATTTAGGTTGTCCTAAATCTTGTAGAAAAGAACCAAAAGAGGCCCCTGTCTTGTGATTAACAATATAAATGAATCCACCGACAATTTATGACCTTTAACAGTTTTCAAAATCTTGTCCAAGAAGCAGGTTGTTAATGCATGCCTGGTTTTAAGATTAAACACCACTGTGTTTGATAGAACATCTGGCATTAGTTGTACAATTCCATGCCAAGTTTTCTATCCATGTTGAACAGTTGAGAATGGAAGGAAGAAGCCAAATCCTGCAGTTATCTATAGTTGTTTTAAAGTAAACAACTATACTGATCCCATTTCTCGTTATGAAAAGGTAGTTATATGCAATAAACCTTTTAGTACATAACAGGTGGTTATCATTTGAATTTAGCCCAGGCTACTGCTGATGAATTATTACAATCCCTTAAACTCCAGGAAGTCTGAGAAAGTGTTTTATTAAGGCACTGAAGCAAAGGATAGTTCATAGAAAGAAGAAAACATCTTTCATGTCCAGCATGAACTATATACTTGCTGCACTGACTCTGGAGCAGATAAATGTTTCAAGGATCAGGACATCATATATCCAAGAAGATTTAAAATAAAGCAGGAAGTATAACTCCAGCAGTGTCGATGCTTACTTTTCCTGGAAACTCCATGGTATAGTCGAGACAGCAGAATGAATCATGGGGAAAGCCCAACAAGTAGGTTCCAGGAAGAAAAAATATTTTAAGTTTAATGATTAAATGTGACAGATACTCCTTCTGGGCACACCTTAATATTGCATACAAGACCTCTTTCATAGTTTCTGAAGAAGAAACTCAAGTATTTATTTCTGAACACAAACGGACAAACGGTCATTTCTCACCCTTCATCATTCTTCTGCATTCGACTTTGTTTCTGCAGATTTCCCCAATTCTTAGTTTCATATAACAAAATGGTAGAAGCATGCACTCCTACACAGAAATGTTTGTTTCTTTTTAGACACATTAATTCCCCACTACTTCCCCTCCCAGTAAACCTATCTCTTTACTAGCATTCTTCACCCATTGTTCCCATCTTCAGTTATACCAAAGAACAATAATTCATGTGCTTTCTCTAATTTTTTAACTACTAATTATAACTTGTTATAATGACATGTCATTTCCTCTATCAAGTTTTGAGGAATAATCAACAAGAACGGGGGGGGGGAGGCAATTTCCCAGTTATGCATACAGGTAATCTTTGGTTTACAACTGGCTGCTTAGCGATATTCAAAGTTATGATCAACATACCTATGGGACAACCTGGAACTGAAATTCGGATGCCCCCCCCAGCAGTTGTATGACCAAACTTTCAGCTTTCAGCAACTGGGGTGAATTTATGACCGTTTGCATTATCCCATAGTCATGTGACTGCATTTTACTTCTGATTTTGCTGAAAACGGCCATTTACTTCTGGTTTTTGGCAAAACTGGCCCATATCAAACCACTGGTTTGCTTAACAATTGCAGCATTTGCTTAATGAACATGGTGGCTGGCGTTCACTTAACAACTGCATTATTTTGACCATGATGGGAAGATTCCATTGCAGTTATGAGAAGAGAACTCCCTGTAGTTGTTTTAATCTTTTTCAACAGAATAATTTTCAGATTTATATACTATGCTGCATCATATAATCTGCCTAACACTCACTGCAAATAATTTGGTATTGTCCTTATACAAAGACTACACATTCATTTACATTCTCAACCAATCATACCTCCAATTCATCAGAAGCTTTCTTTAACAAATTTTCTAAATACCGCACTTAACAACCAGAGATATATACAGTATCCCATCAAACTCTTTGTTCAGGAATGAACTATTGCGTATGCTTCACTTCCATTACGTTATCATTCTAATTGCTTCAGCAAGCAATCCCAACTCCATATTCAGGCAAAACATTCCATAATTGAAGTTTATTTTATCACACAATTTCTCATACAAAATTGATTACACATATAAGCTTTTCATATATTTTAAAATTATTTGTTAAAGAAAAAATGTTCTGCATATTCTGTACCTACAATAAACTGCACAGCATTACTAACATTTTTGCTCACAATCATTTCTTAGCCCCCCTCTTTAATCATAATTCTACAAAACATTCTTGAGGACAATTAATAAGCTAATGCTCTATTAGTTTTTGTATTCACTCTTGCTTCTTTTCCATCTATATAGAAAAAATAAAGGCATTCTTCCAATTATCAAGTTACAATTTTCATACACATGCTAAAAGAATTGCATATATAATTATACAACCTATACTTGCTTCCTTACTATTTTTCAACATTCCCACAGCATTTATGTTTTTTCTTTTTCCTTGGATACTCACATGTACCATTTCAGTCCCACTCTTTAGCTTAACATTATCATCTCTGTAGGACAAATTTCTAAAATACTTCTTGAAGTATTCTCAAATTTCAGTTTTATTTTAAATCTTTTTTAAATTTTAACTGCAGTTTCTCTGCTGGAGTCTCCTTGTTGAGCTTTGTTCATCTCTCTACCAGTACTATTTTTCTCCTAAAATACATTGCACACTCTATTTCATCCTCACTTTTTTAGCAACCATCCTTTTATATTTTATCATCCATTGATTCCGTTTTTCACCTCATCATTCACAGACCTTCTTTTCATGGTTCATATGTGAAAACATTTTCATTCTGTTCCAAGTAGCTTCCACATTGTTCTTTCTTTACATCCAGTTTCAATTGTCTTAATAGTTTTACCTATAAGACCAATACTTTCTCTTCCTGCAGCAGTGCTACTTCCACTCTAGTATTTTTCGTTTCTTCTATATCCATGTTTCAAGATCTGCTCTTATAGATCTGCATCCTACTAAACTCTTGAGTCTCAGAGAAAAAATTACTTTCTTGAGACCAGATAGCTGGTTTGGAGAAACTAGTAAGAAGCAAAGCAAAAATCTTGGAAGGATAGCACTCTTCCACTCCCAGAATGATTACTTATCTATTCTTACAAAACCTTTGCAACTAGGGGAGATTTCAAATTAGTAAATGAAAAGAGAACGGAATGTAGAAATATTCTCTGGTGTTGAAAAAACACATCTAAGTTAAGAAGAATGGGGGTGGTGATGTGATAGCAATAACTGACTAACTTAATTATTACTTGATTACCAGATGTACTTCCTTATAGTTGTGTAAATAGAAATTTTCCCCAAGTCTGAGTCAACAGAAAAGTATGTTGATGTCATTTTTACTGCCACTATAGCTGATTTAAAGGGCATCAGTTACTCAGATCACAGGTCATGCCCTTACATATTTAATGAAGGACAGCATCAAGGCATTAATTGGCAGATTCTTCAACTTCTTTTCTCTCTGAGCCAAAGTAACTAGTTGGCAGAAAAAACAATCACCAATCATTCTCCATTTATAAGACACAGCTTGGGATTCCATATGCTTTCTCCTGTTTCATCTTGCAACCCTCCTATACCATATCATTTAGCCAAATGAGTTTTCCTCTCACAGGACTAGCAATTCTAAGAAAAGGAAAGGAAAGGAAAGGAAAGGAAAGGAAAGGAAAGGAAAGGAAAGGACAGGAAAGGAAAGGAAAGG
>JANHFJ010001126.1:41805-56033 GCA_032468195.1 Cerberus rynchops | reverse complement strand
ATTGGGCTGCTCCAGTCCAGATTCATTGCAACTTCTTTTGGTAGAATATTTTTAAAATGAACAAAAACAACCTGTGACTATTATCTTCAAAAATCTCTAAATCTGAAAAACTGTAAATAGAATTATTTGACATTTACACCAGGAGGAAAACTGAATATATGAAAACTGACCTACTATTCTGCTTTTGGGGGAAAATGCACTTTTAAATATGCAATTCATTAATGTATATCTGTATTGTGATATAACAGTTAAAATGGTTTTCTACATAATACATATATACAGTATATTTGTATACTTTCATTTTGAAATGTACAGGTTAACCAGCAAGATTTCAGCTGCAACATTTTGTATACAAGGAAATGAAAGCTTTTGTAAAAGCAGTTTAAGAGTAGAATTACTAACTTAAGTAAACCTATCATAGTTGATTACAATGGGCATCAAATGGTTTTTTACTTATATGTTTTCTAAAATTATATCCAGTCCTTGTTAAATTCATAAACAAGGCAACCAATGGTGATATAGATATTAGTGTCAAAATGAATAGAATGTAACCTACTATTCATAAAAGTCACAATATCTTGAAGGAAAGTTCCCTAAAATATTTTTCATAACAAAACATTAAATGGCATTAATTGCATACTTAATCTGCTCTATAAACTGAGATTCACTGTTTCTGCATTCAGTTTACCACCACTTAAGCTATGAATCATTGCAATCATATGAGAATGTTTGTTTAGTTCTTCTTGTTGAAGTTTAATTAAAGCCTCCTTTTCTTCTAGTCGCCCTTCCAACTGTGACTTCTGCATTTCTAAAGAAGATGCCTGAAAATACATATTATACACTATTTAATATAGCTAACAAACATGCAAATATGCATTCTCTGTTCACATCGGGTGAAATCAAAATCCATTAAGTTCCACACTATAGGTAACAGCACTTACTTAGAACATCTAAACCGACAAACCAGTCGGCAGTAACTCATAAAATATATTTTGAAGTGGTTTGGGTGTAAATTATTGATTGTGCTAAGTATATTTTGAACGATGTTTCAGTTGATAAATTATAATCATCCAAATTTCAAAGAATCAATTTAAAATACCTAGGGAGAAAAAATGCTTTGGCCCAGATTGTGCTTTCTGTAAATTCAAATCGCAGTGAGATCCTACTACGGATTACCTTATCATCAGTGCACACTATTATCATACCAAAGTTATTTAATTAAACAGCGATGTATCTGGTGTGGTTTGGATCAGAACAAAATGAAACCAGTTGTACTTTAAAATCAGGAAAGTTTAAGTGATTCCCTACCTTATATGCAAAGGTTTGAAATGAAAGTCTAAATATTATTTATTTATTTAAAAGATTTATATGGCTGCCAATCTTAAGCAACTCTGGGAAACTTACAACCACAAAACCAAGAAATCATACATCAACAATCACAAATAATCACAAATCAATAATCATAAATAAGTCATAAATAAATAATCACAAATGTCTTTAATCTTTTTAATTTAAACATCTAAGAAAATTCATAGTTTTCCTTATTAGAAACAATCAATTTTTAAAAAGAAAAAATATTTCACATTAAACACACCTACGCACGCACGCGCGCACACACACACACACATACTTTTAAACTTATAAAGGAAACTTTTTTTCATAAACATGTACTATATTGGAACATAGCAACTTTACTTTTTGCAAAATAAAAATGAAAATCTTAAAATAAATCAGATTAGGTTTCTAAGGCACTATATATGGATGTAAGTTGTTTAATATCTATTATTTTATGACTCTTAAGAAGACAGTCTTATTTACTTGAAAGTGTATCTCATTTAACTCAATATATCTCTAGCAATATTTGCAACCTCTATCCATTTTTAATTTTATTTTGCTCAATATGGATACATACCAACAATGAATTTATTCTATGTTCCCTAGAATCACAAGAACTGACAGCACACAGATAATACAAAATAAATAAATAAATAACTTACCTTAATACTCAGTTCTTTTCTTGCCTGTTCAGTTTTACTTAGCTCTTTTCTAAGAATGTCCATTTTATCTTCCGTATCTATTTTTTCCTTCTGTCTGGCTTTTAGTTTTTCTTCTTGAACTTTTATTTTCTGTTGTAAACCTGTTGAAAAATATGTAAGAAAAAAAAAGTGGGTTTTTTTTCCCCCAAAATGGTTCACTCCTAAACTTTGGACACTGATACTTTCCCACAACTATCGTTGCATGAATTGTGCAGCACTGCCATCTGCTGAACGTTGACTGCTCACATTTTATAGTCCTCATCATTTGTCTTAATAAAGATGCATTTTTCAGTTTACTGCAAAAACATACCTGACTTGAATTTGGGATTTTTTAAAGAAACAAGGTGTAATAGCTAAATTTAATATTGCACTTAGCCACAACTTACTTAACCGTGGCTTCTTTAATACACCAAAATAACTGGTGGCACTAAACAAATTCATGTAAACTCAGATTGGGTTTTTTTTTTGCCTAATTTGCCCTACATATAAATAATTTATTCTGAACAACAGAAACTGCTTGTATTAGTTAATTCAGCAATTTGCATTAATTAGCATAGCCATGTTTTCTCAATATATCTAGCTGCAACAATTACTGTTTCTAACTTATGATGAGATATCTGTTATTTGGCCAAATGAAGTATTGTCTTGTGGTGGTGTTAAAAATCTGTGCTGTGATTTGTGCATTGATATTCCTGTTTCTAGTCATCACCAATGAAAATACTTCTCACTTTCAGCATTATGGTACTGTTTGCCAAAGGTTTTTCTTAGCCTTTAATCGTGACTCTATGTACAGATCGCCCTCGACTTACGATCATAGTTTAGTTCAAAATTTCTGTTGCTAAGTGAAATAAAGTTTAAGTGAGTTTTGCTGCATTTTATGACCTTTCTTTCCATAGTTGTTAAGTGAATCACTGCACTTGTTAAATTAGTAATATAGTTGTTAAGTGAATCTGGCTTCCCTGTTGACTTTACTTGTCACAAGGTCGCATAAGGTGAACACATGACCCGAGGCCACTGCGACCCCATCACAAATATGACTCACTTGTCAAACATCTGAATTTGGATCAGATGACCATGAGGATGCCATTATAGTCATAAGTGTGAAAAACGGTCATAAGTCACTTTTTTCAGTGCTGTTGAATGGTCACTAAATGAATTGTTGTAACTCAAGACTAGCTGTCATGGAATATGCTGTTGGTCAAACATAAGAAGGTTGCCTAGTGAGGAAAGAACCGTGCCTTATAAATAGTTTAAATTAAATTGAGCAAAAACCAGATCCTAAACAGCCCAGGGGTGCTGAAATCTAGGAGCAGGAGGTTGGAATGGCAGGACCCCGCACTGGTGATTGGCATTCAGGTACAAAGGGTGGAATGCTCTACTTATGCTTACACTGTGGAGGTGGCATTAGCAGTTTCCTTTGGCAGGCCTCTGCTCTACCTTGTGTCATTTGTGTACCAGCTGCCACATCTAACTAAAGAGTCAACAGAGAGAAACTCCATCTGCAGACAGATTAATTGGGATATTAGCTACCCTTCTCCTGGGTTATGAAATATAAAGATCATTTACTCCTCTACTTAATTCTTAGCCAAATTGGCAAGATAGCCCAGGCTCCCTCAATCATTAATATTGGCTTTGATTCAGAGTATGGGTACAATTTCAAAAGCAAAACAATTCAAAGGTCCCATTAATTAAGTAAGTTAGTATTTAAATATATCCTGAACCAGGGTGCATTTTCCACATGTAATGTGCGTTAACACTGACCACTGACAAATACAGTAAAGAAAAGGAAGCACAGAATGGAGCAAATTAAAAGTAGAAGATTTTTCTTTTCTTAGGCTCTAAGGGTATGGCCTTCTGTTGCCAGGGCAGAAGATAGGGAGTAGCACTTTATTTTTTAAAACATTTGCTTTTCTGGTTTTTCCCACTAGCGTTAATAATGCTTGAAATAAAACAGTTCCCTGTCTGTTTGGGGGAGCAGACTAGGATTCAGCTTGTCTAATTTTTTTGCTTGGCTTTCTAAAATGAGGGAGCAGGACTTGTATGCTTTATACCAGAGGCATTAGAGGCAGATTCTTCTGCACAATTTAGAAAACAGGGATTTGAAATATTGCTCGTCTTTGGGATGTCTTAAAAGGGAACATAGAATTGCAGGTTTACAACTTTTGAAATATAAAATATGTAATGATATAAACAGCCTGGCAATGAAATGTCTGCACGAAAACAACCAAGCTAAGGGAGCATGAACAAATATGCAATAATAGAACATATGATTTTTTTAACCCTTTCTTTATGAGCACTATGTATGAAAAGGCTGATACATTTATAAGTACTAACTTGATATTTGTCCATCTTTTTCTTGCATCTGTTTGTTCAATTCTTTTCTATGTTCTTCTGTTTCGAGAAGCTGAGCGAGGGTTCTGAAATTGTAAATATTAGATTTCACATATTAAAATAAATATAATAAATAATAGTGATAGTGATATGCCTCTAAGTATCATACTGTAGCTCTGTATATTAACAACAGCCTTACTTGTTATCAGAGTTTATTTTCATATGATATGCCTTCAACAGGGAGAAGCAACTGAGATCCAAATGAAACTTTTCATGTCATTTAACAATGTTGAATGTTGAAAACAGGAATCAAGAAAAAAACAAAAACGAATCAAATAAAAAGTTGGGTGGGTGACAAATGAGAAAAAAAGTAGATGGTACAATTGGAATAGACATATGATCTCAAAGTCATACAACAATATAAATTTGGGGATCTTAGCAAAGGGAAATAAATTCAAAAATATTTTTATTTAAAAATAATTTTATTTTATTAATAATCATTTGTCCCTAGTTACTGAATAATCTTTATCATGGCTGTTTGACAAAAAAATCTATACAACTTTTCTTACAATTCAACTAAACAATTTAACTTAAATGTAGCTTTCTTTAAACTTTATGTAAGAACTTAACTTACTTTTCATTCTGTTGCTTCAGCGAGTCATTCAATCTTTTAAGGGTCTCCAGTTGTTTATTCAATGAATTACACATTCCCTGAAGATTGTTATACTGCTTTTCAATAGATTCATGCCTAAAATTTTCAAATTATTACTATTAAAAGGAATGAATGCTATGCAGTTTTCATACTGTAATATTTCATACCATATCTTAGAGTATGGTGTCCTTGGTGTTCTCTGACTTTGATTGTTTTCTTGCAAATGTTTCATTACCCAACTAGGTAATATTATCAGTGCAATGGTGATATTGACTTAGTTCAATCCCAAGCTACAAATATTGTTTTCTATTGTTATATGTAAAACTCTCCTATCAAATTCAAAACATTATTCATCCTCTTTCTCTGTGTTTAGAATTGTGTGTTTAGCACTTTAAGTTCAACTTTCAGCACTGAAACATATACCATGAGGAATTCTGATCAGAGAGTACACATTTGTTTTAAAAAAATCTTGTCACCAATTCATTGCACGACAAATCTTTACTTTTCTATGCAGCATGCATGGAATATAAATATGATTATTGAACAATAAGCAATAAAAATAAACTTATTTTCTAGTAATAAAAGAGACAACAGAATCTGATCTATCAACAAAAAACAAGTAATATCTGCAGTTAATTTTTACTTTTACTTATACCAATTGTGTTTTGAGATCTACAGATAAGCAAGCTATTCACCAAGAGACTTCCCAATATACAAACAACCTTGTGAACTCTTAAAATGATCTTTTGCTTCAATCAGGCATTTTCTCTCTTAGAGTTTTGTTCACTCTTTGGGTTTTTTATTTGGGGGGAGAGAGGTTTTTGCAAAACTTGTGGTTTCAGTTGTTTCTATTTCTATCACTTTGCCTTACCTATTAGAGGGTATGATAAAAAAGTTCCCACAACTAAGAAACAGTAGAAAAAATAATTGAAATTATTCATGGGTAAGATTCAACACTAAGACTTAATTCTGCAGTTTGCTAGCCAAATACAATTGTAGTTTTCACAAATGAGTAATCTGATATCATGAAATAACTTTCTTTCTCATACTTATGTAGAATAAGATTAGAAAGGGGTTCAATTTAGCTGTTGGCTTCTAAAAACTTCCAATTTGTCCAAATTGTGTATTAATGCTTTATTTAAAAGTTCAGCAATGGCTAGGTATTGCATATATATTTCAACGCTCTTATAAGGTGGTGAGAGGTGAATATCTACGGGAATATTTCAGAGAATTTATATGCCTTTACTATCTAAATTTTGCAATATCTGATAAATTTCAACCAACTCTGTTTGAAGAGTAGAAATCTCTTTCCTGGACAGCCTTCTTTCAGCCCATGCAGTGAAAGGAAGGCTACTGCCCAAATATAATCAGCTAACATTCATCCCACTGGGGAATTGTTGGTACTCACAGGTAGTCCTGGACATATTACGGCAATTGGAATCAGGGTTGCCATCACGAAGAAGATGGGATCATAAAGTGCAAACTACCTTGCGTAGCAATGACAAAAAAGGTAATCCTGACTGCCATCATTAAGTGAATGTCCCAGACGTTAAGTGAGGCAACTTCCTGACAGCTTCACACAATCAGTGTTTGGGGGGGGGGGAGCCAGAAGGAAGTTGAAAGCCTCAGACCTTGCTGCAAGGGGCTGTATGGAAATGTTGTGGGGGAGTCTTCAAGGGCTTCAGAACCACTTGGGTGTATAGTCCTAGAGTCAAGAGGCTTATGAAGCATTTCCATTCTGTGGCTCAAAATTCTGCTCAGGTTTTGGCATGAAACTTTTTGAGACAAGATCTGGATCTGGGGCTGGTTGAAAATACCCCATGCCACAACGCTGCTTGGATTTTGGAATGGAGCTTTTTCAGCCAGCCCTCAAGAGATCAGAATGTCCAAATTGCAATAATGTAACTGTGGAGACTCTCAGGGATCAGTTGTAATACTTTCATTCAACACCATGGTAATTTTGAATAGTCACTGAACAAATGATTATAAGTCAAGGACTACCTGTAAGTATCAAATAAAGTTCACATGGGTTCCATGCAAAATACTTTTTTTCAATCCTATGTGGGGTCTTATGTGGATGCTTCTGAAATAAAAAAATATAAAAATGACTGCACTAGTTATTTTATCTAAGATAAAATAATTTTACTGAAATTGATCATATACCAGAAGGATCCAATATTGTTCTTTAAGCAAAATATTTATAAAGCTAGATATAACTGGATTGGCCACCTAGCAATATTCCTTTAATTATAGAGCCTACAAATTCTATTTGTCAATAAAAAATAAAATCTCCATATTTGTCCTTTCTGATGATATAAACAATTTTATACAGTCTGAGTGCAATCTTTTTTTTTTCTTTCCATGGAGAAATGCTTAGCAGGGTTATATCTTACTTTTGAAGCAGATCAATAGAAGATCTTTTCAGTATCTCATATTCTTCTGCAATTGTTTGCAGTTTCCGATTATGCTGAAATAGTTGTTCAATATCGTTTTGTGCCCGTTCAGATTCTGTCTGCTGTGCTTTCAATAGTGACTCCAGATCTTCATTTTTCCTTTCTGTATCCTTCAGCATTGAAGCAAGTGTCCTAGCCTTTTTGAATTTGTGCAAAATCATAGTTCCATTGTGTGAATGAAATGTTAGGGCACTAGACCAAAGAAACATGCTAATGATAATCTAGCACTTAAGGCTTTTAAATTTCAAGAACCCAGAAAATTAGTCTTTAAAGCATAATTTGTAGAAGTACAAATATCTACAATCATAAAAGGATAGTGTATTTATGCCAAGTGAATGCTACTGTAAGTGAAATATATAATCTAGAGTTTATTTTCAAATACAAAACAAGGCAGATTACATAAGCAATTTTGTACATACATAATAAATACAGAATCCTTATAATTCTGCTTTACCCACCTCAGATTCAGCTTGAGCTCTCTGGCAACGATACTGGGCAATAAGTCTATCAGCTTGAGAAAGAGCTAATGCCTTTGCTTCCAAAAGGTCCTGCAACCTTGTTTCCTTGGACTAAAAATAAAATTATTGCAAAATAAACTGCATATTCAGAGCATGCACATGAAAAAAAAAGTCTTCTTAAATATACTCACTGCCAATGCAGACAGTTTCTGTTCGTATACTTCTATTATTTCAGATACCCTGATGTCTGTGACTGATTCCTTCATCTGTTGGAAATGTTCATAATATAAGCTAAAGCAATATGTAAATCTTAATTCAAAATTGTACCTATATGGACAAATAAAAAACTTGATATGAGGAATGACTACACAAGTTCTGTTCACAAAGTGACATCATACATAACCCTGGTATTAATATAATTATTGAAATATTGCAAAACAAAATTTTCTGTGGGCCTATAACTAAATGTGTACCAAAAACAGAACAAATGAAAATCCATTTATTTCCACATTAATGGATTCTACATGGCAGCATATTGATTTTAAGGCACTGTAATTATGATCAAGGTTTCATGTTTATTGTCTTACAAAATCAATTTATTTCCTTCACTCAGATGTTTAGTGGAGTTTGTCCAAATTTCGGAGTACTGTAGATTCAAGTCCCACATTGAGCTACACTATACTGTGGTTCAATTTTATATCAAGATAAACATGTTTTCAAGTTTGTGTTAAAAGCACTAACCTCCAAGCCAGATTGGAGTTTGTGAATCAGGTCCTGAATGTTGAAAGTTGCAGCATCACCATCATTGGGATGGCAAACATTAGAGGATTTTACTGAATTTACAGAAGCCACGGTTGCCTGCAGGTGACTTTTTTTAGAGACAAGCTCAGATTCCTGTTGTCTGTAAGCATTATTGGCTGCAATATTTTCACCAAGCCTAATAAAAGCATCACACACAAAAGGCGGTATCAGTGAGAAAGTGTGTGTCTTACAGAATAAGAGCAAAATGTGAAACAATGGCAGTGTCTTGAGGTAGATTTTCAAAAAACATTTTTATGTTTTTATTTATTTATTTTCATTTTTATGAATGACAGTATTTTTAAAGAAAAAATAGGAAACTTACACTATGGCAGGAAAATCTGGCAATGGGGCTGCTTCAAATAATATTCTAAGTCCTGCTTGAACTTGTTCCCTGTGGTCTGATGTTAAAGCAAAAGCCAAAGGAGTAACCAAGCGTTGGTCCTAGATATAGAGCACTTGTTAGTTTAAAAAATCCTTTCTTTTTTAAAACAGCCAGCAGTGGTTTACACACTGGTTTTTGCATAAACAGTACAAGTCATACATTTTTGGCATCACTTTCCTTTTTGACTCTTTTTCATCTCCCAAGATGATACACGTTTTTAAAGGCTATGGAAGTTGGTTTGATAAATCTAATAGTTACTGTTAGAAAATGATCAGAATGACATGTATCATTTTTAGTGTGATTAATGTAAATATTTAAAACTTTGTACCTGAAGAACTTTGTAAAAACTGACTTCCATGTTAGGAACCAGCTGCTTAAGCTTACTCATCAGATCCAGTGATTTTAAAATTAGATCAGCAGCAAGTTTGCTAAAAAAAATGTTAAAAGACAGTATTTTATAAAGAATAAACAGTCAAAATTAAAATAATTCCTTTTACAAATCTATGAAACCTATGATCAAGGGGAATATAAAGTTAAACCAAGAGAGCAAGTAATGGCAGAAGGCTATAATTGACAACAGCTTTCCATTTGGAGTTATCAGGAAGGTTCAAAAAAGTCATGCTTTGGAGCAAACTAAGGTAGAATTTGAAGTACCATTGTGTAGTGATGATGAGCACATAATTGCAAAAATGTATAAGCTTTTATGGAAGTTTGAAACAGGAAGAACAGGTTAAAGAGGATAAACTGGGCTAAATTTTTTGGTTATAAAATATGGATGGATCAATGGGAAAATACATGACTGAAAGGTTTGAAATTCTGCCATACTTTCAGTTGGATTCATCTTTTAGAAATGAGGGGGGGGGGGGAGCTAATCTTGAATTGAACCTTCAGTTGCCTTGTTCATATATTATACCTGAACAGTATACATCAACATTTTTATTTCTGCTCCACATACTATTCCCAGGCAGAGCAGAAAAATAAAAAATGTTACATTTGGGTAACCTTTGATAAAGTAGAGATCGTTATTTTTTGCAAGAATTCATCCACTTATGTTTAAACGAATATATACTTGCACTTCTATTTAGACTTTCTTTCGAATACTGATGTGGGACTGACACACATAACTCCATGTTTATTGGGTTCCTTATTTAGGTACACTTCAAACTTTAGAGCGTAAAATGTTATGTGTATAATACAAGCCTATTATGATTCAATAATACCCTGAAAAACTTTGCCATTCTTTTTTCATCAAGTTAAAAACACAAAATTAAAAACAACAACAATTGTTCAATTATTGCAACCACCTATTTATACATTAAATTCCAGCTAAAATAGAACTACAGGCTATGGATTTTAGGGAGAATCTGTTAGCTATAAGTGCTTCACAAAAATATAATAGCAATAGCACAAAGATTATATACTGCTTTATAGTGCTTTGCAGCCCTCTCCAAGCTGTTTACAGAATCAGCATATTGCCCCCAACAATCTGGGTCCTCATTTTACCGATCTTGAAAGGATGGAAGGCTGAGTCAACCTTGAGCCTAGTGAAATTCGAAATGCCAAATTGCAGTCAGCAGAAGAAGCCTGCAGTACTGCATTCTAACCACTGCGCCACCACAGGTCATAATAATAGGGACTAGTCCCCACAAAAATTCAGTTTATTCTTTTGAAATAGAAAGTTATCGGTTGAGAAAAAATTTTAAAAAATGATAAAAACACTAGGTTGTGCTTACCTCAATTCACAATCCATAAATTTTGTCCCAAAACTAAAATCAATTCCACTAGAAGTAAATTGGTGTTCTATTAAAGTAGCACACTTGCTAGCTGTTAAAACTTTAGTGACATGCATTTTCAGCAAATCATCTGCACAAAGAGGTACATTCTGTTAAGGATTCTATTTTTCTGAAATAGTCAGCTTATGGTCAAATTCACTAACAAATACCGTACTGCTATATTCCTCACTTACTGATTGCTTTGTTTAACAACCACTCAAAGTTTTGATGGTTGGAGAAAAAGAAAGGAGGAATTAATATCAAACAAAGAATCCAAAGAAAATACCCTAATCAAATAACTACAAAGGAGAAAAATCACATAACCACTAATACTGGAAGGTAATACTGGAAGCTTTTATATTAACAGGAAGCAAATAGGAAGTAAACTCCACACTAGATGGGTAATAAATCATCTGCAAGCAAACAACCATACTCTGACACATCAAGGTCTTCACAGTTCAACCTTGAGCTGCATATATTCTGTTCTGTTTAGAAAAAAAAAGTTTTGCAACCAACCGTCACATTATAGCATGTACAGTCACACAAGTGCTATTTACATGCTTCTAACAAGCAGAATTCATGGAGAATATGGAAGGGAAATTGCAAGATGCTGTTCCATGACATCTTACTTAATGGCTGTAAGAATTTGCTTAATGCCAAAAGCAGATGCAAAGTTGTAAGTCCCCTGATTTTTTTATTTAGCCATCATGGCATTTAGTGAGAGAATTATTGGTCCCAATTGTGATCAGTAAGTGAGGATTGTCTGTTAAGTAAAACACCCTAGTGATGCAAAATGAAAGTCAAAACAGGAAAATAAATTAATTCAAAATAGCTTGTTAAAAATTTGGGAATCTTCAAGCATTGCTCACAATAACCGGCAAATGAAGAATGCTCTTCTGTATTTTACCACAATTTCCCAAATAAGTAAAATAATAATTTATAATTTTATTGTAGTCTAATTTTTCTTAATTTCTGTTGAATATTATAAATTTATAATGGCAAATATTTCTGCTGGATATATTCTGCTGCATGCAAGAAAAATTCAGACATTGAACAGAAAATAAGTAAACATCAAGAAATCTGCTCAGTTAGTTACTAAATGCCAATTACTGATACTTTAATGCAGATGATACATTTCTATTGTATTATTATTCTATTGTAACACTAAGAAAAATGTTTAAACATTTTAAAAAATGTTTTAATGTCCTAATCTGTTTTAAAATTATCTAGGTGAGTATTTTGTCTTAAATCTGTTTTTCCTTTTTGCATTGTTATCCAATAGAGAATTTTTTTTAAGCTTTATGTAATTAAAATGTATTTATCTTATTTCAAAGGCATGATTTTTTTCCCCAATCTTCAATAACAAAAATTTGCAAGAAGGATATTTATCAAGATATCAATAGTCTTGATCATTCGTTCACATTTTTTCTTTGCCAACAGATCTTCTAGTATGTGGTCAGGAAAATGAAGATGGTCGAGAAGAATGGGCAAAAGAAGATCTACAAAGCGTTCAGCAGTTGCACTACTGCCTGCATCAATAACATCCTATAACAGAAATATTATCAATTTATTGGCATTGAAACAATTAAATAATTATCCTATATCACCAAATTGTGTGGAATCCAATTTATTATTTTTTAAAAATGCAAGCTGACCACAAAATTTTATATAAATTTGATTTGACCTTACTTTTATTCTTGTTTGTAGTTTTAAAAGGGCTATAGTTTAGATATATATTAGCTTAAATGGACTAATTTTTAACCACTGTTTTACAAAAATATCACTATTAATTGTTGATCTGATTTTCATAACCGCAATCTTGAGTATTGTTCCCTTTTTAAAAGTGTAATAATAATTATTTTATTACAAGAACTTACAAAATTGTAGCTGGCAGGCCCTTCCTTAGAGAAGGAAAAAAATAAAAAAAATTTTTTTTTAAAATAAGAAAATTTCTAAGAACTTTCAGAACAAAATAATAGAGTGTTTTAATCGCCCAGGACACTCTGTTGCAAACTACAGTGATTATCTTTAAAAAATGATATTAAGAGAGATGGCTGAACTCATATTTCAAAAGGTTTCAGGCAATCTTAAAAAGGTTTTAATAAATACAACATTTTAATACATTACAACTGCTACTTGCTATGATCATCATCATTATCTAGATCAGGCATGTCAAACATGCGGCCCATTGCAAGTGCACCTGTGGCCCACACAGACAATGTTTTACATGCCACCTTGGATCCTTCTTGAGCAGAAAGACAGGGTAAAATATTTTAAATCAATAAATAATATTAAGTAAGTAAGTAAGTAAGTAAACAGGAAGGAGAACCCTACATGTTGTCCTGAGTTCACTGTTGAAAAGGCAGTCTAGAAATGTAACAAATAAGCAAATAAATAAATAAATGTAACAAATAAGCTTCCAATGCTCCCCAGGCAAGTTGCAAGAGAAATGCCTCTCCCCTGGATCGACAGCAACTCCTCCTTAGCCTGGTCAGAAGAGCCAGTTGGGCAAGGCCTGTGCTTGTAACCTGACCCATGCCGCCACTGCCGTCCCACTACCCCAAGAGCAAGATGGGTTGCCCTCCAAGCTGCCAAGGATGAGCCCAGCCACTACGGCCCAATTGAAGAGAGTGTGCCCTTCCTCATAACTCAAATGTGACAATATGTCCCTCAGAGAACTCTGAGTTTGACATGCCTGATTTAAAACATTTATTAAAGTATACAAATATGAGAAATTCTGGGTAAGGTGTTTGAAAAGGATTGTGGATCAGCATTCAGAATGCTACTTTGTTCCTCCCTTGTAAAAAGGTGCTTTAAGACAGGTGGAATCACATGTAAAACAATACACTGGAAATCAGTGTAGAGCCCAGTACAAAATTTATACTTAAATAAATCCATATCTATACCAGATCAGGGGTGTCAAACTTGATTTAATTGAGGGCTACATCAGGATTGTGGTTGCCCTCAGGAGGCTTGGATGAGCATGGGCAGAGTTGGTGAGCCTTGGTGGTTGTGGCTGGCTGGCTGGCTGGGGCCAGGTTAGGAGTGCAAACTTAATGTCACTTACATCAGGTGGTGGGACCAGGGTGGGTGCTGGGGCCTGAACACCATGGAGGAGGTGCTACCTTTTCAGGCCACCTGGGTGCCCCCCAGATGGTAGCCTGGACTGCCCTGTGACCTGGATGGCAGGCACCCAGTCCTTGAGCACCTGGAGAACTGGGACCAGTGGTGGCATTCAAATATTTTTACTACTGGTTCTGTGGCCATGGCTTAGTGGGTGTGGCTGGGGGGGGTAATGTGACTGGGTGGGCAGTTTCTGTAAGCAGGGCAATAAAGATTAGGC
>JANHFJ010001121.1:113024-123214 GCA_032468195.1 Cerberus rynchops | reverse complement strand
TAACTATTTTTCTAACCCCCACCCTCCCTTCCTACCTTAACTTACCCGCGGTTGTGTAAGCATTTCACTGCATATCACATGTATGACTGTGTATGTGACCAATACATTTGAAATTGAACTAACAACTTTCCCCCTTGCATAAGTTAAAAAGCTCTTAGTGATACAGCCACATGGATGCATTTAATATGCCTGGATCCAGTCCATGGCCCTTTGGCAACCGGCCCATAAGTGGCAGATGAGTGCATGAAGCTCCATTTGTGAAAGCGGCTGGTCTTCCCCTCCCTCTGCTGTTGCCATCACCGCTGGTCCAGGGAGCCAGAAAAGTTGGGGACCGCTATGCTATCTAATACTCCTTGAGCTACTGTAGGTATTCCAGAGAAAATGTGTTGCTCCAGTTTTTGAGTCCCATTCCTGCTCTACTAATGAGGCAAGTTTGATGGTGATGTCCTTACTGTGTATGTATACACACACACACACACACACACACACACACACACACACACTCATAAATTTTGTTCAAGTGTGTGTCCAACTCTTGAAGATTAGAGAAGTCCTGCCATTTTCTTGGCAATTTCTAAAGAAAGTGATTGGTGAATTTTTCCAGTTTCAAGTCCACTCTTAAGAAACATGGGTCACGATGGCTCAGCAGTTAAAGTCACTGAGCTTGTCAGCTGGAAAGCTGACATCCCAGGTTCAAGAGCTGAACTCAATGCAGTGGGGTGCGCTCCCGTTCCTTGCCCCAGCTCCTTTCCTCCTAGCGGTTCGAAAGCCTGCAAATGCAAGTAGATAAAGTAGGTACCACTTTGGTGGGAAAATAACAGCATTCCATGTGCCTTTGGTGTGTAGCTATGCTAGCCACATGAGCATGGAAAATGTTTTCGGAAAACACTCAGATAAGAAATGGAGATAAGCACCATGCCCTAGAGTCAGACATAACTGGTCAGAGGAGACCTTTATCTTTACCTTACCTTAGCAACATCACCAACTGGGGGAAAGCAGTCCCCAGTCACTGTTCGTAACATAATCTTGGACAGGATTGGGCAAGTGTATCTGTTTGTAAGAGTAGGTCAAGTTGTCCAAAGAACCAATGCAGAGATGCTCTTATCTCTGATATGTAACCAGCAGTGGTGGAATTATTTTTTTTTTCCTACTGGTTCTGTGGGCGTGGCTTGGTGGCATGGCTGTGGGGGTTCATGTGACTTGGTGGGCAGTTTCTGTAAGCAGGGCAATAAAGATTAGTCTAGAAACAACACCAGAATGTTTTTTCCTGCCTTCTTTACAGGATTAATCCTGTAAAGTGGAAAAAACAAACAAAAGGAGATTTCTTGTAACAACCGGTTCTCTGAACTGCTTAGAAAATTTACTGCTGGTTCTAGTGAACATGTTAGAACCTGCTGAATTTCACCTCTGGTAACTGGATCTATACAGATCTAATACTCTTCTAAAGAGTGCTAAACCTGTGCTCCAAAAATAGTCTGAAACATTGGAAGCAAGGAGTAGGGATGGGAAATGAAGTGGGGTAGATCAGCTGATGACAAGTGAACTTCAAGGAAATTGGGCATTAGCAGCAATTTGTCCTTGGATCTGGCAGCATCTGGAAATAACTTAAGGATGAAAATGGGGATGAAATGGAGCAGGAACTGTCCTCCCACCAAGATTACAAACACCTAAAAAGTATAACCATATAAATACTTCCGTGGAGAGAAGGAGTGGAATAGCTGTAATATACCCAATGTTGATAGAGCCTAGCTTTCTTTCCTAGTTGAAATCTGCATCACCGAACTGTCCCCTGTTTTTGCAAAAGCAAAAATTACATATGTATTTAAAAAACAAAGCCTTTGAGAGGCTGGTACCTTTGGTACCTTAAAATGGTCAATAGCTGCTGGCCATATTGAGTTCTGACTGCATCAGCAACCACACCATCAGTCAGTCATGCTAGATATCATGTTAGATCTGCAGCACAATTGTATAGGAAGAAGAGCGGAGACATTTAAAAACAAAACAAAACTGGGATACTTCTATTTACTGAAAGGAAGATTGACTTGATGCAGCAGATACGTAGCATTCACTGCTAAAAAAGTTCTGAATGTTTACATATGTGCAGTTTAGGTGAATAGGAAAAGCAAGATCTTATTAAAGTTGTCTTCCCCACCAGTTTCTTTGGAACTACATCTCCCAGAATGCCCACGTTGGATGGGGGTTTGTAATCACAACCCTTCAGAAGGACATCAAGCTGGGAAATAGTGATGGCAAACACTACTGGAAAGTGAAGGCATTAGCAAAAGGCTGAGGACAGAGTGTAGATGAGTTGGTGTTGTTTCTTTTCTTTTTTATAAGCATTTTTATTTTTTCAATATAACTTGCACAAAGGATACAATAAAACCGGTATAACATTTCATTTCCATAAAAAAAAAACCCATTTACATATTTGTTTTCCTTGTCAGTAATTTACAATATATTTTATCATCTATCTCCTGTTCACATATGTACATTATTAGTTGGTGTTGTTTCTTAACTCGATAAACTCATTGGATGCTGCCAGTTCCAGAGAGGGAAGGATGACTCACTCCCATTTTCTTTGTATAATTATTGACTGCAGTTTGTAGTCAAAAATGTTTGTAGAGAGTTTGTGACAGTGTGATTTAAACTTTATTGGTTTTTAGGTACAACATCCATAAAAAATTATTACAGGTAGTCCTCACCTTACAACAGTTCCTTTAGTGACCATTCAAAGTTACAATGGCACTGAAAAAAGTGACTTATGTCCATTTTTCACACAGCATCAAAATTCAGATGCTTGGTAAGTGACTCATATTTATGACGGTTGCAGTGTTCTGGAATCATGTGATCTCCTTTTACAACCTTCTGACAAGCAAAGACAATGGGGAAACCAGATTCACTTAATAACCGAGTTACTAACTTAACAACTGCAGTGATTCTTGCCCAACAGCTGTGGCAAGAAAGATTGTAAAATGGGGTAAAAATCACTTAACAGTCTCACTTAGCAACAGATAATTTGGACTTAGTTGTGGTTGTAAGTCAAGGACTACCTGTAGAACATAGATTCCATTGTTGTAGCTGCCCTATTGACTTATTTTTAAAACCATACCTTTCCACAACTCCTGGTTATCATTTTTCTCTTCTATGCCAGTTTTTTTTCCAGATATTAATTTGCTTGACTTTTATAGATTAACTGCACTGTATGGTGGCACAGTGGTCAGAGTGCGGTACTGCAGGCTACTTCTGCTGACTGGTGGCTGCCTGAAATTTGGCAATTCAAATCTCACCAGGCTCAAGGTTGATTCAGTCTTCTATCCTTCCAAGATGGGTAAAATGAGCACCCAAATTGTTGGGGGCAATCTGCTGACTCTGTAAACTGCTTAGAGAGGGCTTGAAAGCACTATGAAGCAATATATAAGTCTAAGTGCTATTGCTATTGCTACCATCTGCCTACTGAGAGTTGTTGCCAATATAACAAAAAGTGGAGTAATGGTCTGATTTAATTTAAGATTATTTCCTGTAGCTCTTGCTTGGTGATATGGATTTAGCTTGTTTGTTGCCCCATTACAGGTGCTACAAATAGAAAGATGGCCAAATTGGAATAGCAACTTGTCGCTTCATAACACCTAACTTTGGGCCGAAAGAGATGTAGATACAAGCTAAATTCAAGTATTCTGAGTTGGGTAAAAAACAGCCTGTTTCTCATTACATTAGAGAGATTGGATTTTATCCTCTGCTAGTAGAGAATGTGATAATGTAGAAGCCGCTCCGTGCTACAGAAGCATAGGAAAAATACCACCCCCATGCCATCTCTGTTTTGTAAGCAGTATCTTTCAGTCTAAACTGATCTGTCAAATTATGCAGCAGCAAATGGCATCTTTCCACTTCACTAAAGGTAGACTGAACACATGCATACGAGGCGCTGAGTATACCTGAACATTTTTCACAGGTTGCTGAGAATTCCATATTAAACCACATGTAGCTCTGAAGATCTGGTAGCTCAAAATGATGTCTGGGAACAGCCAAGGCAGCGTGACTGAACAGACGTATCCTCCTTCTCTCCTCCTTCCTCCCATTTCTTTCCTTTTATAATCCACATTTCAAACAAAGCCACAATCCTGTCTGGTAGTATAGGTAATATGGAACAATAGATAGGAGGGTCTCTTAAGAAAAAGGTGCTGAGCAGACAGTCTTCACAGAAATAAGAAGATTGAAGGTGATGTCCTAAGAGAAGGAAATAGAAATCAGAGAAAGGAAAGAGTGTGCAAAAAAGAGAAATAAAGGCTAGTCATTAAACCACAAGTTAGTTCCTATACACTTTTTTGTCTGATTCTTTGGGAATGCCTTTCAAATCATATAATTTTTCCATTTTTCAGAAGCATAGGATAGAACAAAAACTTTATTGTCACTTTAAATGTACCCTAATCAACATACATTAAAATGAAATTCAGCTGCATTCAGCTCTCAAAAGAAAACCATTATGCATATACCCCCACACACCGCACACACATATATGACACAGAGAAAGAACACAATCTAGTTTGAATGTATTTTTTTTTAAGAATTCCCCAGCTGCTCCTAAAAAAAACCTCTGGGAAAACAGTAAATCTCAGCTTCCTACCCTCCATCATGTTGAACTGCCCATCTACTTTGCAATGTGACTTTTACACATGAGTCCACCCTCATAAAATGTGAAGGTTCAACACCACATCAGCAAAGGTTTAAGGGTACATAGGTTTCCAATCTGAATTAGATTTACTTGGGAGCTAATAAGCCTCTCCAATGACTTTACTTTTTAGTCAATATCCCCCACAGTTTGTCTACTGCTTCTCATCTTGCTTTCCTGACCTCCACCTTCAACCATTCTCAATTCCAGTCCCTTGGATTCCCAGCATAATTCAGACTGTGGCTGGTTATTCAGGTGGTTTCTTTGGCCTTCCAAATGCAAGCAGAACACATTTCTCCATTTTGCTGTCTTCCAACTTTGGAGTGAATTACAAATACCATTATTCTTAGGCAGTTTAGTCAACGTAAACGGTACAGTGCAATTGTTGGTTGCATCTGAAGAGCAACAGATTGGGATAGATCGACATGAAGAAGGCAGACCTGAATCTGGTTTTCTAAGCTTTTCGCCAACATGTATATTATATGGGATGTTTAGCACAGTTCAGAGCCTGGTTTTTTAAATATACAGGTAATCCTTGACTTACGGCCACAATTGAGCCCCAAATTTTGGTTGCTAAGTCAGACATTTGTTAAGTTGAATTTTGCTCTGTTTTAGGACCTGTCTTGCCACAGTTGTTAAGGGAATCACTGCAATTGTTAAATTAGTAACAGGGTTGTTATGTAAACCTGGCTTCCTCATTGACTTGGCTTGTCAGAAAGTCTCAAAAGGTGATTTCATGACTCTGGCACACTGCAACCGTCATAGATGTGAGTCAGTTTTGATCGTGGGAATTTTGATCATGGGTATGTTGCAACAGTTATTAAGTGTGAAAAATGATCATATCACTTTTTTCAGTGCCGTTGTAAATTTGAACGGTGACTAAAAGAACTGTTGTAAGTCGAGGACTATCTGTATATATATTATATATACACTTACCCATGCAAACAATTCAGATCTATCTATAGCTATCTATCTATCTGTCTGTCTGTATCCAGCAGGCCAGATCACCCAGGTCTCCCCCTCTGCCCCTCTGTCTCCACCTGCTGCTTGGAGGGCCAGCTTGGACCTACCTATGCTGTGTGGATTGCAAAACCTCCTGTGTGTGCGCTGGGGAGGGGCCATCTCTGGGGCGGTCCCACAGAGCCAAATCAAAAATGAAAAGTTGAAAATATAATTTATAATATATTTTGAGCTGAAATACAGGTAGTCCTTGACTTATGACCACAACTGAGCCCAAAATTTCTGTTGATAAGCAAGACAATTGTTAAGTAAATTTTGGCCCATTTTACAACATTCCTCGCCTGAGTTGTTAAGTGAATCACTGCAGTTGTTAACTTATAACACGGTTGTTAAGTGAACCTGATTTCCCCATTGACTCTGCTTGTTGGAAAGTCACAAAAGGAGATAACATGACCCTGGGACACAGCAAAGGTCATATGTTTGAAACAATTGCCAGATGTCTGAATTTTGATCATGTGTCCAGGATACTGCAATGGTCATAAGAGTAAAAATGGTCATAGTCGTTTTTTTCAGTGGTGTTGTAACTTTGAACAGTCACTAAATGAACTATTGTACATCGAGGATTACCTGTACATAAATAAATAAAACAAATTTCCCACTTAATAAGCATCAGGCAGTGAGACAAGGAAACCCACTTTCTGTAGCATCTTTTCCTCTTTCTTTTTTCCAGACTTTTAGCTGGTGCTTCTAGCAACTTTGACAGTTTTTGTTTTTAATTTATGCAAATCCAAATAACAGATCTTGTGAAGTGGAAAATCTTTCATGCCACAAATTTGTTGTGACTGTTTGTGTGGTCTACACATACATATTTGCTAAGCTCCTCTATTGGTGTTACTTCATTTGTACTCCCAGCTGCTCAATTAATTTCAATTGTATTTTCCCTCAGATTCGGAAGCCATTTTGGAACAATAGCCCAAGCGATCCCTATTTTTGGCTTTCCTCCTTGATTGCTTCTGCCAAGAATACCTGAAATTTGGAAGAGAGGAGGGAGGGACTTGAAAGAAGCTGGCATCTTTTAAGATTTATGAACCCCTAAATTTAGAAATGCCACTTTGTTATTGTCAGGGTGTTCGGTGGAACTTCTGTCCATGCGTCTTGATGGCGTGCAGGAAAAACAGAAAGTCGGTCACCTGTTTTGAAAGGCTCTTATGAACGAGTACCATGAAATGGGTTCAATTAATCATGTTGACCACTAGACAAACAATCGTGTAGCCGATGATATGCCTGAACAAGGAAATCATCTCATAAAATCATCTCATAAAACGCCTTCTAACAGAAGCTGTTCGCCCCTCATGATAGCATCCCAAATAGCTTTTCGAAAAGGGGACAGGGAACCTATTCGAACAAAATATTAAACAGCGCCCATTTGTCATTTTCCTGCAGAGATCGGGCAGCGGCCTGCTGGGACTGGATATTACCGTCATTGCTGTCATTAAAGTGCTTGTATTGGATTGTTTATTTCTCTTGAAGCGATCTCTTTGCAATTAGTAATTTCAAGCACTTTGGCTTCAAGAAAGTCTCTCCATCCCAATTCTGGAACTGAAATTAGCAGGTATTTCAGAGTGGATCTACTGAATGCCCCTTTCTTGGGTTGATGTACAGGCATGCAAATCATACCCCTCTATTGGTATGTAGTTTAAATTCTTGCTGTCAACTTTTGTCATAGACCTGGAATCTTAATGCATACTGTGCCCAGTCAGAAATGTTTCAGGCAGCAATGAATGAACTGAAGAACATGTTACAGGCTCATTGCTATGACAACCTGTGCCCATGATAAAGGATATACTGTATGTACAGAAAACTCCATCAGCAGTAGAGATGGGTAGCTGTAATAGGAATATTTAAGATGAGGAGGAAACTGTGCATTAGAATTATATGACTTTGAGATGTGCCATTTTCTTAGCTGGATCCTGGATGTATTTTTCTACTATCCTCAATGGATCAATCATATTGACTTGGGGAGGGCTTTCTCAGGATGTAGAGATCAATGGTGTAGGGAAGGGCTAACATGCCACAGCACAGATCTAGACAGTGGTGGGATTCAAATAGTTAACAACCGGTTCTCTGCCCTAATGACCAGCTGAACCAGCAGTTCTCTGAATTGTTTAGAAAGTTAACAACTGGTTCTACCCAATAGGTGCAAACTGGTTGAATCCCACCTCTGGATCCAGAACTGTTCTCCAGAAAGAATGATTGATGGTGTCATCTGCTGGAAAATCAAGTTCCTC
This sequence comes from Cerberus rynchops, assembly GCA_032468195.1. Lineage (NCBI taxonomy): Eukaryota > Metazoa > Chordata > Lepidosauria > Squamata > Homalopsidae > Cerberus > Cerberus rynchops. Next base: position 115,300 of record JANHFJ010001121.1, on the reverse strand, counting down.
TTTGCTCTGGAAGGGAACAGGATGGTAACAAGGCTTTCATACTATATCTGGGCAATTTAGTCTGTGCAGATGGGATTCCATACTGCACAAGGCATATACTAAAGAGGAGAAGATCAAAGAACATGAGGCAGACCCAGAAAAAGACGGAGAGGTAACATCAAAGACAACTTTTTAAATTAATTGGCCATCATCTAATTATTTTAATGTGATTTTAATTACCTTGTATGTTTTTTAATGGCTGTACACCGCCCCGAGTCCCTTTGGGAGAGGGAGCGGTATATAAATTAAATTAATAAAATAAATAAATAAATAAATAAAACCCAACTACATGTAATAGATGCATTCAACTTATGTGAGGTTATGCCTATCTATTTTTATCCATTTCCAAGTGAAAATTGATTAAATAAACCATCATCATTTAGCAAGACAACTTGGTAACGTCATCAAAAAGAGAATGAATAAAGAGTTACCAACTTTTTTCTTTATTCACTTTATTCAGTAGGATCAGTTTCTGGATATTTGCATCTCTTCTCCAAATAGAAGTTGATTAATTTTATTTCTTGCAAAGGTGTTTGCTCCTTGATGCCTGATTCATGGCTCACTGATTCCATTCCTCCAGAATCCACATGCAAACATGACTGAAAACTTAAAGGAAAAGAAGCATGTATGACATCATCATGGCAGAAATTAAAGCACCTCTTCTTAGCAGATAAGAGTCAGATCACAGTCATTGTCTATTCAGGGGCATTAAACTGGCAGCCCATGGACTGGATATATCACGCATAGATCACGGCCACCCTAGCTCCACGAAAGGGAAAAAAGTTGTGATACGTCACATGATGGCAACGTGATGCTGTGAGTTTGACACCCATGGTCTATGCTAACTTGTAATGCTAGTAAGTTATTTTTATAGCTTGTATTTTGTATATTTTTGAAGATGCTATGCTAAACCACAGGATCAGGAAAATACAGTTTTCCAGAAAACTCATGACTTCATACTTACTTCAAAAGAGCTTTTGCACTTGGAATAAAATTATGAATCTTTTCCAGACTTCAGGCTTCAAATGCTACAGTTATGTGTACATGGGTTTTGTTTCAGAGAATTAAAAAAAAAAAGATTGGAAAGGCTGTGTAGCCACATACACAGCTCTCCCCTAGAAATGTTCAATAATACGTGCCTTAAGCAATGTCCAAGACATATGGTTAGAAGAACAACATGCCAATTTGTCTATACTTAGTCTGTACTTTCCACCCCCATTTGAATGAAATACATTTACCGAGCTTTTATTCTTGTTTTGACTGAACAGCCTTCATATCATGCTTCAACATGCTAATGCGATATGAAAATACAGTACAATTGGACGGTCACATGCTAGTAAAGCCATATATTTCCAAACTAACTTATGGAAGAAATCCTGGTTAGGCCTGACTGCCAAATGCACAGCTGAAACTGATTATCAGTTACAAATAAAGGAGGGATCTACACTTCAAACAAGACCTGCACATTCCTGGTTTGCTTTTCTGGCTGAATTTTGTTTCTAGGTTTGGCTTCCTCTTCAAATAACAGCCTTTAAGAAAGGCTTGTATAGAAAAGGTAAAAAATATTCCAAATGCTTCTTACAATTTTCATTTATTTGTGGGACTTTTGGGCTGCCTGACCAAACATCTCGGAAAAGTGTAAAAATCTGTATTTTGAGTTAAACAACAGAAATTAATAACCATGCCTTGAACTATGAAAGGTTTTAAAACTAAAAATATACTTTATAAAATAACCATATAAAAACTGAAAATAAACAGTCAAGAAATAAATAAAATTAATTCACCGTCTGGGAGAAGAGTCACAGCAGCTCTGCCTCTGAGACTTAATACAATAAATGTCTCCATAGACTTTTTAAAGACCAGGAAGAAGAAGAACAATTTGAATGTGTGGAGTGCCGGTTGAAAGACATGTTTTTGTGACTGGTAAGTAACAATCTCTAATCCAAAGAACGTGTGAAGAACCCACCTAATAAATGTTAGTGAGTGATAGATATCATTGAGAGAGGATGGTCTCACCTGAACCAAAGAAGGGCTTTAAAGATGACCATCAGCCCCTCAAATTCTTCCAGGAACCTAGCTGTCAATCAGTGCGGTCTTAAAGATTTTGTTATAGGCCAATGGTCGGCAAACCGCGGCTCACAAGCCACATGCGGCTCTTTGGCCCCTTGAGTGTGGCTCTTCCACAAATACCAAGCAAAGAAATGCTTGGGAGAAGCAAGGGCATCTGGTTGGGGGTG
>JANHFJ010001121.1:92440-103551 GCA_032468195.1 Cerberus rynchops | reverse complement strand
GATTCACCTGAAATAATAATAATCCCCTTGAAATGATCTCCAGAAATAGCCAAGAAAGTCCATAACTTAACCATAATGGACTTTTCTTGGTAGCATTGATTTTTATTACATTGAGCAAGGATGATGAGGAATTTGAGACTTGAATCCCATGATGAATAATTGAACAAGTTAGGGATGTCTACATCGGAGAGCTGATCAAAAAGAACATGTAGTGATGGCCTTCAAATATCAGAAGAATTGCACAGAGAAGGTAGTAGAGGCTTGCTGTTTGCAGAGGAAGTACAAGAACCAGTTGAATTTTCACGGCAATTAATTTTATGTCAACCTAAAGAAAAAGCCCAACAACTAGTAATTAGATTATAATAGAACTCAGTCTTTAGAGAGGTGAGCAAACCTTGTTTGCTGAAGGTACTGAAGAAAAGTCTGGACACTATAAATTCCACATTCCCAAATGTGATGCCATACTGAAGTATTGGATTCCAATTTCCAGATGACACAAGCTGTATGTCTATATACAGTACTTGGTGCAGATCTTCTACTCAGGAGAGAACAGTTGGCTAGAAGTATGCTAAAGTCTTTTCATTAATTATATATTCTATGATTAAAGAGGAGGAAAAGGTACTAGAGAAATATGAGATTGAAGGACCTCTACTTCCAAATGAAAGTTATCTTCCAGTCGGGTTTTAATACTGACTTTTTATAGATGAAGCAGGGGGCTTGAGAATAAAGGATAAATGTGAACTAGAAATGGGTTTGCAAGCTATTGAGCAAGGTGCTCTATACTGAACCAGTATAGTGCCTGTACTTGGTTCTGCATGGATCTAAAGGAAGTTCTAAGGGTCCTTCCAAGGCTCTATCCTCGTCCCTTCTAATCAGATCTGTGGATGTTACTAAGCTAAGAGATTAGCTAATGCATTAGAGAACTAAAGCACAACTCAAAATTACTTCAACAGACTTGACCATTAAGTCAAATCCAGCAAGATGACATTCAGCAATGGCAAAAGTGAGAATTTGCATCAGGTTGGAAAAATCAAAGACATGATGCCTAGAACCCTGGGATATTAGTGGATCTCTGGAGTTTGGTAGAACTATGCACTGAGCAGGATTTATGATTGTATGATACATTCTCTTTACCCAGTGTTTTCCTTTGTAAATGTTATAAGCTCCAAAATAATGGTACCACAGTGGGATTGTCACTAGCCAAGGTCTAGTGTCTCCAAAGAAATAAACCCAAATACAAAAGGAAGGGAAAATAAGCAGCATCTATTTAAAAACTCTCACCACCTGCTTTTTTTCAGACTTACTTTTGTCCTCATAACTACATTAATTAAAAAAAATAAGGACTTCTTAGAAAATAAGAAGTATTGACATTTTGTGAATACTTCCTGAATACAAGACAAGAATGGAAAACTGGTAATTATGTTTCCTTGCCGTTGCTTTCTCACATTGGAAGAATAGGGTAAAGTATGTCTAGAGTTCCACAATAGCCATCGTAATTAGTCATACCATATTCAGATATCTTTGTTAACATTTCCTGCTCCTGTTTTGCCATACGACAGTAGGGCAAGACATCTTGAGATTTTATTCTGGCTCAATTCTTTCATTTATGTTCCATTTTCTGGATGAATAGAATTTTCACAGTGTGACATTAATGAAGACCCTGTAAATGTAATTAGAACCAGACCTTTATTATTTCCGACCTTCTGAATGCATGTCATGAAAATTGTCATTTAGAAAACAATAAAAATTATACATCTGCCCAAATTCTAATAGGAAGCTTTAAGAGAAAGCCTATTGTAGTACTATTGTAAGGAACTCACACTGAAAACTTAGGATTTGAAAATAGCAAGGCTAGTTTTGATAGCCTAGTTTTTAGGTGAGAACTGACATACTTTCCACAAAATATTTTCAAAAGTTAGAAGTTAGAATGGCTGAAGTAAATTAACTGGTCCTAGATGATGCTACTCTAGGAGTGGCATTACATTATCATCATACTGGAAAATATTGGAAATCTTCCTAAAGGAATTACTATTAAATTTTGTGATACTTTTGGCACCTCTTATGAGGCAGTAGGATGGAGAAACTGGTAGTTGATCAGGAATTAAGATGCCACATGAATTCAAAGACAACTTTATCTCTCTTTTTTGCACACATGTGCTCACATGCGCATGTACACATATACCTCCCACACACATTCACACACAAAGTGCAAAATAAATAGACTGAGGAACTATCAAGAGAAAGAGGCCATTTGTCTTTTCAACATTTGGAATCTGGATTGCAGGTTAACCAAAGAAACAAGAGCAGAATAATAATTGCATATTCATTTTCTTGGGCTTGAAATATGCTTAGACATATACCGAAAACTTGTTAGACACCCATGATTATTTATTTGGAATATTAAATGAAGGCATGCATCATTTACTATAATAAAACCAACCAAGGAGCCACATCTGGACACCAAATATATATGAGGCCACAGCAAGAAAATAGCAATATAATTAACACAACTACCTGGTTGGCACATCACCTTTTTCATCCTAGATTTAAAGAAATGCTATTTGGACTCCACTTTAAAAGCGCCTGTAATAGCTGCCTAGCAGTGCTCAGCTGGCAATTCTTTGACTTCAGCCATGGCTAGCAAGAAAATCAGCAAATAAATAGCTTTTTTAGGTGTTACAAATCCACCTCTATGTTACATTAACAACCGCACAGATCCCATTTCGTCTACTGCGGTATATACCAAAAACCATCACTCGTTTCTCTACATTTCATTTTTCTGCACTAAACTTTCAATTTCATGGACAAAAACAGTGTTAAATCCCATTTGTCTTGAGACTTTAATTTGGATAATGTACTTTATCTATCCCAAAATGTATAATAGAGGGTGAAGAGTAGAATGGAAAAGAATTCTCTATTGTAGTGATCAGTAAGCAGAAGCACACTGGAAACGCATTACCGAATTGTGTGGTACTTAAAATGGTCTTATTCTCAGTAGATTTTTACTTCATCTATCATTTTAATAAATTAAGACCACCAAATTAATATAGATCAACATACTAGGGCCAGATTCCATATCCAATTAAGAAATGAACAAATTAATTACAGTGGGATAGCCAACAAGAACACAGCAATTTTCTTGTATATCTATATGCAAATTGCATGAAGATTTCTTTATACTGAATACTACAAGCATACTGAACCATTCCCTTGTCAGTAAATGCTGTTTCTAAGCACCAGGGATGATTAGTTCAAAGTAAAAGTGCAAGTTGGATTATATTCACAACTCATGTTTTATGACCAGTGAAACACCTTGCAACAGTTTACAATTAAGCAACATAACAATACAAAAGTCATCTAGCTACAGGACTGAATTATGAGGCTGAATAAAATGGAATTTTAGACATAGATAGAACCACCTCTAGATGAAATGAATATCCAGGAAACTGATCCAGATATATGAGCATGGGACATTTTAGGGATAGGAATGTAGGATGCTGGGCATGAAGTGGGAAATTGTTGTATGCTGCTAATTACCAAAATCTTACAGGTAGCAGATTAAGTGGCACAAGTTATTTTATTGGTACACAAACACACATGCATAAATGTAGACCGATGTTCTTATCTGGGTTCTAATGAAAACAATATTGCAGCTAGAAGAAACAATCATAGTTAACAGGTCATTAGAATAAAGAACTGGTAATATTGTAGAAAATATTTCTTACACTTGAAAAGTTGAAGCAAACAGTATGTTGATATGATCTCAAGAAGCTATAAAAGCCTTTTATTTTTTTCTGAATGGCAGACTCAGCTTGGGACTGTAATGGCCTTGTACTGCCATGGAAAGAAACACATATCCCATTGCTCATTCCCGTTAATTACAGAATGTCAATTCTTTTTACAGTTCTGGCCAGGCAATCCTAATCATATTGTATTGGTAAAAAAATTGCCTCTTATATAGCTGGTCCAAAAGATTATTTAAAAAAAGTGTTGCCCGGCCTCTTCTCCTTCCTAGGATATTATTGGGCAAGGGTAGCCTAAGCACAAAATGGATTGAAAATTAAGATTAGATTGGAGGTGTGTCTGTGCGTGCGTGCGTGCGTGCGTGTGTGCGTGTGTGTGTGTGTGTGTGTGTGTGTACCTAGGAATCAGAACAATTTTTACATTTACAGTGGAATTACAAAGAAATGTTAAGTAAAAGGCCTAAAAGACACCAATTGAAATCTTCTGGATTTTGGCCTATCATAAAATTACTGTAAATTCTCTCTGTAATTTTGGGAGATAGCTTTTTTAATTTTAATAGTGGGCTCACATTTCCACAGATTTTAGATCCTCAAAAATCAAGTTTCCGAATTGGAAATAGAAAATGTAAATTAAATTAAATTGTACTCTGCTCTCTAAAGCTCTACACTACAGACAGAAGGGCTTGAATTTGCAACAATTTATGATGGATACCATCATAAACGGTATATCATAAATACCAGATATTCAAGACTATCTCTGCTGAATAGGAATAAGAAACGTAAAATAGAATTATTAGAATAGGCAAATGCAATGAACAAGAATTGAATGCAAACTTCTGTTCTTCTCTACAGAATCAGTACTATTTATTATGATTAGCAAATCAGCCTAAATTATATTGAATTGAGTTTTCTGGCTTTGGTATCAAACATATCAAAAGGCTAATTTTCAAATCCTGAAAACAATAAGGATTTAATGGCAATTTAAGACGGAAAAAAAACCAGAGTGACATTGAACTACGCAAATCCCATGCAAACTTGCAATTTATGACGCTAGTTTACATTTAACTTTACATGGAAATCAGAGATAATTCAAGTAATGAACTGCTACCAGTGAACTTGATATGTAAAACATTTTATCCATGACTTACTTGCTAATTTAGCATTAAATTAAAGCATATCTGGCAAGATTATGGATTAATAACTGCAGGAAAAGGCCAGACAAGACAACTAGGCAGATCTCTTTGGTGAAACGATGAAGTTATGTTGCTGTGAAGAGAAAAGCAAAATTCCCTGTTGCATCTAGTGTTTAGCGTATCTGTTTATCAATATAGAAATATAATACTGAGATCCTTAATGCTCTCTGAGCTTGGTTGTTTTCTTGCACATATTTCATTACTCAAGTAGGTAGTCAGTGCAATAATCAATGGAATTGATGAAGTTACCTAGTTGGGTAATATCTGCAAGAAAACAACCAAGCTACAAATATTCTATAGCAGAGGTGAAATTCAGCAGGTTCTAGCTGGTTCGGTAGAACCGGTAGTAATTTTTCTAAGCAGTTCGGAGAACCGGTTGTCAGAAGAAATCTCCTTTTGTTTTTTTTCCACTTTACAGGTTAATCCTGTAAGGAAGGCAGGAAAGAAACATTCTGGTGTTGTTTCTAGCGTAATCTTTATTGCCCTGCTTACAGAAACTGCCCACCCAGTCACATGATCCCCCCCAGACACACCCACCAAGCCATATCCACAGAACCGGTAGTAAAAAAAAATGAATTTCACCACTGCCTAGAAGCTTGAGAATCTCTATGACCTTGTCCGGCAGGCCTCCCTTCTGGTGGCATGTAGGGTGGGCTTGTCTGAGTGGGATGAGATGGTTCATCAAGTAGTCTGGCCCTACACCATGAAAGGTTAATTTAAAGATCATAACCAACACCATGAACTACACCCAGAAGCAAACTGCCATCCAGGGCAGCTCGCAAAGCAGTAATTTAAGTTTTATTAAATCATCATCTCCTCTCCTGTCCCCCTTCTAGCCTGGTCAAGATTCTTTCAGCTTTGGGGGCTTTACTTCTCTTTGCTGACTGATTTTTAACATTTCTTCAGGCTAAGTCATGGAATTGTTTACTTGCAAAAATGGAGTAGGTTTTTTTTTTTCCTCCTCCCCGTGTCTTTCTGTACATTTTCTGTAAAAATTGTGGAGGAAAGAAAAATCTTGGAGACAACTGATGGGGCTTGCCCTTTCTTTAACTTAATAAAAACCCTTTGAGCTCATCTCTTCGTAGCAATCCAGGCGCTGTCTCCATTTAACAGCTGCTTCTTTTTAGAAAAGTTGCTTTATCACAAACCGTTATGTGATCATCAGAGTTGTCCAATTTCCGGTTAGCGTGGTTGAGTTTTGAGATCCGGCAGATTTCTGAAATTATTTTTTATAAATTTGAAAAAAAAAGAATTGCTGTATAAGTGTGTGAGAGAAACAAACATATTATTGTTAATTGCTGAGGATTTTTAGTAAGGCGGGGTGAGGGAAGAATGAACTTGTGCAAGAATCAGTACAAGAATACCTGAAATGACTTGAAACTACCACTTTGGGCTTTAAACAAGGTATGTAAAATAATTTCTTAGCCCATCTGTGATTTTTTTTCCCCATGGAGTAAAAAGATCCACCAGCTGGTTGTTACCTGTGGCTGGTATTCTGCTTAGCTTTCCTCTGGGAATATATATCACAAAATATGCCCCGTGGAGGAAATCTAGGACAAACTATGATTTAATCAAGAAAACAGCTGCCTACTGAGATAAGGCTTCCATGCTGTTCTGAGTGCACAGGATGGTGACTTTTGCAAATAATGCCCTCAACCACCTTCAAGGTAAGGCAACTTCTCCATCCTATTCTTGAAGTTCTTGTAGGATCAGGACGTCCCAAATAACCTTAGGCAACAGAAATGGGCAACTTTTTAATGCCTGGGAAGTGCAGTAGGCTTGGTAAAGCCATAGTAAAAATATTTAGAACCCTGTTTGTCTTGGGGCTTATATACATTTTATTGTTTTTCTCACTGCCAAACTCAGCAGGAAATTGAACTCCCATTTAATAATGCTTTGCAAGTGAATTTTAGTGACACCATTTCTAAGAATTTCATATGAATTTCTTATAAGAGAAGGTTTCTGGACTGCTTTTTTCCCCCCACCATTATCTTTGTTTCCTCAGAAAATTCATCTGAAATGCTTTAAAGCAGCAGTGAGAAATCTTGGAAGGGTTTGATAGACCCTTCGAGTTCTGTCCTTCTGGAGATGCTCAGGAGACCTTCTGGTGATATGAGAATGTGACTGCAAGGGTAAAACCTGGTTTTTCTTTGTTGTTTGAGGGGCAAACTAAGGGAATGGAAATGGGAAGAAGCTTCTGGAAAACAAGCCACACCCATTATCTTATACTTCATTTACAGAAAAAATGTCAGGGAAAATGAGTCAAAATCAATTCCTTGCACCCCACAACAGTTTCTGACCATTATTTGAATTTGAATATTAAGGCTGCAAATGAGAGGCCTTGTTTTAGGTGGATGTGATTCTAGGTGGTTGATAATCCACTCTATTATCCAAGTTTAAGTATTGTTGAGGGCAGTGGTGAAACTCAATTTGTTTTACTACCGGTTCTATGGGCGTGGCTTGGTGGGTGTGGCTGGGGGGGTGTCATGTGACTGGGTAGACAGTTTCTGTAAGCAAGGCAATAAAGATTAGGCTAGAAACAACACCAGAATGTTTTTTCCCCCTGCCTTCCTTACAGGATTAACCCTGTAAAGTGGAAAAAACCAAAAGGAGATTTTTTCTAACAACCAGTTCTCCGAACTGCTTAGAAAATTTACTACCTGTTCTAGCGAACCTGCTAGAACCTGCTGAATTTCACCTCTGGTTCATGGGTACAGATTGCTTCCTAGGAATTTTGGAATTAAAATGACATCTCTTTTGAGGTTTAAATAGCAGAGGTGCAAGGTAAAACTATTTGGGATACTACAAGAGGACAGCCTCTGAGTGTGTTCAAATAGGAAGGTCCTGAACCATCTCCCAACAGGGCCTCTAAAACTGAACCTGGCCCAGAAGCATCAAAAGCTGCAGGGAGATCTAGGCCAATCAACAGGTTCTTGTTTCCTGCATATACTTTCTGTTACAGATAATCCACCATGGTTGTTGGCATACCATATCTTGGCAAATCATCTTATTCAAGAACAGAAAACTAAAATCTGACATCTTTCTGGTTCTTACAAGGAATTTTCAATAAAATTCATATACCTCTTCTTTAAGGAAGTGAGAGCATATGCCCCATCTAAAGGGGTATTATTCATCTTCTCAACCACAATCAGCACTGACCTAGCTAATTTAATCAAGGCAAAGGTTGAGGAAATGGGTGGTAGGCTTTGTCTTTCTATATCAGACTTCTAGCCCTCTTCTTGTTACATCCTCTGCCAGGAATACAGCTGCAGCTACAGTTAAGTCTTAAAAAGGGGCTCACTTGGAGAATTTCTCTACTTGTGCTCAGTGGTGAAGATTTCTTCTAACAACCAGCTCTCCAAACTGCTTAGAAAATTTACTACCAGTTCTAGCGAACCTGTTAGAACCTGCTGAATTTCACCTCTGCTTGTGCTTCATCTTTCTACCAGTTTGTTCATTACACTCGGTTACCCAAGATTAGCTTGAAAACTGCCAGATGGAAGAGGCTACTCAGGAATAATAATATCAACAATCTACATTGTTCCTATATTTCATTGATTAGCTAGAATTCACAGCAGAGTTCACAGAGGATGCCAAGGATAGGGTTAGGTGGAAACAGATGATTCGCTGTGGCGATCCCTAATGGGAACAGCCAAAAGAAGAAGAAACCAGACTCCACAGCATTGTCTAACCACTGAGACGGGATTCCTCTAGAGCAGTGGTGGTGAACCTATGGCATGCTTGGCACTCAGAGCCCTCTCTGTGGGCATGTGCGCGGTTGCCCCAGCTCAGCGCCACCACATTTCTACTTGATGTTTCTTGCCGTTGTTTGCAGGGAAACAGAAGCAAACAACAAAACAGAAGCTGATGAAAGAAAAATATCTTACTCTTGCAGAGGTGCTGGTGTTGTTATGCCTCACCTCCCACTGGCCAGCTGGTCCTTGGGCCTCTGCTGAGTGCATGCATACAACTTGCAGTTTGGGCACTCAGTCTCTAAAAGACACTGCTGTAGAGTATCATGTTCCCTGTCTTTCTACCCCAGTATCCTTCACTTGCATCCAGAAGTAAAACTAGGAGAACAGATGTTTGGCCAGATGACAGCAATTAGTTTGGCATTCTAAACTGGGACTTTTAGGTCACCTTCATTTCATTGGTCAGGCTACATCTGTAAGAATAGGTGACCAATCACTGTTCTGGCTTCCATCTGCAACAGCCAGATTGCAGCCTTCTGCTATATCTCCTCTGCCAATTACTCCTTGGTATTTTGTTCATTGACCTTGCTCTGAGCTAAACGCACTCTAGCTCACAATACCACCAAGCCATTAAGTTGTATGGAGATTCTCTATCATCCAGGTCATGGTTGTCCCAAAGGTGCTTTTCAAAAGGCAACTGGACTTGTTTGTTTGTTTGTTGTTTTTTCTTGAAAACGTTTCATCCAACAAGTTCATCCAAGAGTTAGAACTAAAGAAGCTTCTTGGATGAGAAGCAAAACATTTTCAAGAAAAAAACCCTCAAGAAAGTCTAGTTGCCTTTTGGAAAAGCAGCTTTGGGACTACCAAGCCATAACATATAACAGTACTTCTCCATTGCAATCCCAGATATTCCCCAGCATTTGCACATGAAACAGATGACTCAACATAAAATCAAACCCATGGATACCAATTCTTTCTTATATGTCAAAAGAGTAGTTTATACAATCTTTACATGAAAAAACTCCACCTTTTTCAGTTCCATGGAGAGAGTTGCCAGCTACAGTTGTTATATTTGTGTATGGAGCTATGTGGGGCTGCCCTCTATAACTTTCCCAGTCTTACCAGAAGTAGATTTACTCATAAAGCATTGCTTGAAAATATTCACTGCATACATAAATGAAGAAAATGTAAAAATGTTCCTTAAAAATGAGCGTTCAGTGCAAAATGTATGATGGCTAAACTTTATCTTGGTTATGATGCAAATCTATATTTACACAAAAGTAACTCCCATCGAATGCAACCAGCATCATCTCAGGGAAAACACGCACAGGATGGCACTGAAATGGCCATTTTTCATTCTCCTGTTTTGATATGGCTATGCTGCCTTGTTATTGCTATGAATTGTTGAATGTTTCTATTAGTCTGAAACATAAAATTGTTGATAGATAAACTCTCAATGTTTGAAATTTTAAATGAACTGTTGCTCACATGACAATGATATATGGTAGTGCACTTTTATTTGTTATATCACTTGTTCTTAAATTGTTTCTTTAAAGTGCCTTGAGCACAATGCATTTCATGAGAAACGCAGTTTATTAATGTGTCACTTTTAATGCGGAATATAGATATTATTGGCAAGTCATATAATGTTGCTTTTTTAGTCCTGACGTATGGAAATTTCTTTTTTCTTTTTTTTTTAAATCCAAACTTCTCAATTTCAATGTTAGATTGTCTTGTATGATTAGGAAAAAAAAATAAAGCAGATTTTTAAGGATATTGCAAGTCGAATTAGAAACTTCTAACTGCTTAGGTCTCTCTATTGCTGAATTGAATAGTAACATCACTTACAGTTCCTTAAATGTTCCTTTATGAAACAGTAGTAGTAGTAGGTTTATTATAGTCAAGAAAATCCTGCCTGAGAAATATTCTTTTGTTTGCTTCATAGTTTTTAATAGATTGTCTTTTAATTGCTTATATTCAACTATTAATAATATTCAAAGAAAGTAAGTAAGTATTAAAATAGATAAAAGTTCATGTCCAATCATAACAAGAAGACAGAATAATTAAAACAGTTAGTTCTAGTAGATGAATTTGCATCTCTTTTCGTTACAGAATATAATGTATAGGGTAGACACCTATGCCTGAATAGATATTTATAGAAGAACATCATACTGAGGAAAAAGGCTCAGTAGGAATAAATGTTTAAACCCTTGAGATAAATTACAAGCCAGCCCTTGTAATTATAGACTTTCCTATAGGTGTATACTATTGGCCAACAACCAAGCAGGGAAATAGATGAACACTTTGCCTAAGGTGAAATTCAGCAGGTTCTCTAGAACTGGTAGTAAATTTTCTAAGCAGTTCGGAGAACTGGTTGTTAGAAGAAAGCCCCTTTTGTTTTTTTCCACTTTACAGGGTTAATCCTGTAAGGAAGGCAGGAAAAAAACGTTCTGGTGTTGTTTCTAGCCTAATCTTTATTGCCC
>JANHFJ010001121.1:14210-26309 GCA_032468195.1 Cerberus rynchops | reverse complement strand
CTGTCAAACTCTGAGTTAAAGCGTTCTTGTTATATCTGTGCCTGTTGCAATAAAGAGCTGTTTGTCACTGAAGAAACATGTCCAGCCTCTCCTTTTCCAAACAAAACACAAGGACTCCCTAACTGTCCCACCCCAAAGTCGGGGCAAACAACCAGGTGTTCAAGTATTTTTGGAATTTAAGCAGGGAAGGATCCAAATGGATCTCTGGCTTTGATTCTGCCAGTGCTGCACTATCACTGATTAATTCAAAGGGAATTTGAATTAACACAGAGAGAGAGAGAGAGAGAGAGAGAGAGAGAGAGATTTATAAATTTGTTATACTAGGATTTTTGTTGTTGTATAGAAATTAATGCTCTGCCCCACCAGGTAGAATTTGACATTTTAAAACATTCAATTGGATGAAAAAGAAATTGCTGAAAAAAGAAACCATCCAAAGAAATTCCAAAGTCAGAAAAATAGCCAGAAAAGAAATTATTAATTTCTTCCAATAAAGTAGAAAAACAAAAACCTCTTTTTTTTTGCAAAGGAGAATGCCTAATTTCAGCACCAAATTCTGGTACATGAAATTTGAGTCTCTAATTGCCAAATATCTTTTTAGAAGGATTATCTAATCAACAGAATAACAGTCATGCCTAATTGGATAGACATCTGTATTCTAGTATTCTGATTCCTACAGTTATTAATCAGATGCCTTGTAGGAAGCTTGCAAATAAAACAATATTGTAATATTCAGTCTTTCCCCACTAGACCTCTTACCAGTTAATTGACATTCACTGCTTCTGAATATTGAGATCCTACTGAGTCGCCATAACTAACAGGCATCTATGAATAGTTCTAATTTCATTTTAACCTACTACCCCTCTTCAAACTTTTATGGCACCAACTTTCATAAATCCATATATTTCAATACGCTGAAATATACTTTGAGGAATCCCCATTCATAATGACCAACTGAAACTTTTATTCTGGGAAAATTCTGGACAAATTATTTTTAAAGAATCCCCATACATTTAATTCTCATACATTTATTTTCTCTTCATTCCATACAGATGTATGGTTCTTCTATTATAAAATTGGATGTGTAACATAATATTGGATGCCTCAAATTTGGGAATCATTTTTAAATTTGTGCTTAATGTGAAATGGAATGCAATTTAACGTTTTCAAATGAACAACAAATAGGTCAAACAGACGAAACTACACGGAAGCAGGGATTGCTTATCTGAGTTGCTCATTAAACATGTATGCATAATGAATAATATTAACAGATTTTAGAAATTATATTGGCAGACAATTCATGATGAATAATTTAATCACCCCTATTTATCACAATGCACACAATGCACAAGATCAAGCCTTCAACCACGTATTTTACATTTCAAATGTTTTACAAACAGTAAAGGACTAACCTTCAATGTAATATACCCAAAGGAATGCACTGGTTTTCCCATTCCCCCTATTTCTTTGCTCTCATGTGACTGTCCATGTTGTAAACCAGCATCAAAGTTTTACAAACTTCATTTAGAAGTTTGATTAACTCTCATCCAGTCATCCATGTTATGCAAAGATAGAAGACAGGATAAAAGAGAGTTATACTGCAGACATAGATAAACATGCCTAGAACAGCCTGTTAGAAATGAGCTTCATAGGAACTTCTCTATGATTATTTTACTTTCTGGAGCCACAGACATCTGCCCACTGTAGATGTGATCCCAATTGGCTTGTACCCTTTTTTTTCTTCCTCAAAGCATTGAAAAAAAAAAAAGCAAAAAGTGGTGTCAGTCTCCTAGCCATGTCTTCAGTGATAGGATTGCAAGACATAAGTGAAAACTTTAGTCCAAGTTCTCCAATCCAGGATTGTCCAAATATTTAGAAGTTGCACTTGCCAGTTTGCCAGGGTTTTGCCTAAATTATGGAAATTAGTGGAGATAGCATACTTTTATTTGGAAGAATAATATAGGTAGCTCTTTTTTAGCAATCGCAATTGGGACTGACAACTCCATTATTAAACAAAGTAGTAGCTAAGTGAAACTGTGACTGTTCTTATGCTCTTACTTCAACTTTACAGACCTGCAAAGGTCATAATTATGAGGATTAGTTGCAAAATTACTTTTTCATCACTGTTGTAACTATGAATGGTCACTAAACAAGGCAGTTGCTAAATGAGAATGATCTGTAAACAAATAGGCCTCCTCACGTTGCATGTACAAAGACTTGTGTGATACAGGGAAGCTGTGCGAGTGAGCATTAGAAGAAACCTTCTTAAGCTGGTTTGTCCTAAAATGGCTTTTTCCCCCTTCAAAATTTTGAAATAGGAATTCTGATTTCCAAAAGAAAAATTTGTAATATCCAGGTTTGACATTCAGATTCCACAATCAAAATTTGCTAATCTTTTATATCCAATTTCTGTCTCAATGAAGGAATAGGGAAATAGTGTTTCATGTTGCATGTTGCTGCAAGTAAGCTGCCAGAAACTATTAAGCATGGATTCATGTATGCCAGATTTGTCAAAAGACATATCAAGTTCAAATGTTGCAACACACTGAATTGCTGTATTTCATACACTATCAAGGGGTAAAAGAATGGATACAACAAACCTTTTTCAAAAGCCCCTTCCTACCTTGGGATAGATTTGTTAATTTGTGACTGATGAATCTGTTTTTTTACCTTGGCTGCCGCATTTATAGACAACTGAGAATTTGACAAATTATCTTAATAGTAGTTAAGTGTTCAGGTTTTTGAAGTTTTGCAGTGAAGCTGGCAAGATGGTGTTTTTGTTTAGGAAAAAAAAAATCAGCATTTCAGTAGTAATAGTTGCAAATTTTTAAACAATGTGTTTTTTGAATTGATGAGACCTCTGATCCTTTTACTAAATCCACAGAAGGCAAGGAACAAGAAAAGTCATCCAGATTTATAAACCAACTATCAAAATTGTGGAATGATTGCCCAGTTCAGTGCATTTGAACCAGCACTGAAGAGAAAGGGAAAGAACAAACTTAGGCACTCAAAGCTACTTGTGTTGTTAGCAATAACCAAATATTTTCCATTAAAATGGCTTCAGATTGTAGAAAATTAGCACCCACCCCTCTCCTAGAAGAATGAAATATTTTAGGAAAAAAAAAGGGTAGAATATTATATTTCCCAAAGGGAGAAGTAGAGAAATACATTTTTCTTAAAAGACAGAAAGCAGACTCAATCTCCCTTCCCCCCAGCAGATATTTTGTGCCCATTGAGAAAGATTGGGCCAGCCTATCTACAAAACAAAAGATCTATACCTCCAGAGTGATGGGATTAAGACATGACCTTCAGGACATAATAGGATTAACCCACTACCATCTAGCAGCAGAGCTCACACATTGCATCTTCTAAGGACATTGCATCACCCTCCAAATTTCAATCAAACATAGCTCAGACAACCTACAGAGCCTTACATAGCCCCCTGGGAGTCTGACAACAGCCAATAGGATGCATGTTCTTGCACAGGAGCAGGAAGCTCAAGTCCAAAGTCCAAAGCCCAAGAGATCAGCTGCCAAGAATCACACATGCTTGGTAGTTCTGCTTCATCAAAAATGGACCATCTTTCCAATCAGCCTCCAGCCTCCATTTTGTCTCCAGTGCTTTTTTCCCGGATTGGAACTGAACCAGATGGATATTTCTTCCAACAAGATGAAGAACTTGATTGCTCTCTCATTCCATCCCAGGCAGGCCTACACAACATGGATGAAGAACCTATGTTCCTAAAACCTCTACCCATTTTTTAATGTTTCAGGTATCCATCAATCTTTGAACCAGTTAGTTTTTGCACAATAACTTGTAGCAGCAGTTCCATAAGAGTAGAATTGTTTATTTATTTGTAAACTACCTTTACTTGTAGACTACCAACAAGGGGAAACAAATTTAAAAATACCATTTAAGTTTTTCTGACTGTAGCCAAATGAAACAATTGAGACTACTGATGTTAAATTAACTAAAAAAAAGACAGTATAATACCACTAGTGTTCAAACCCTCCACTGAAGAAAAATTAAAGTTTCCCTAAATACAAAGGAGATTGGGGGCTCTAATATACAAGTGGAAAAGGATAGGATTAGAATGCATATGCTGCGAATGTCAAGTAAGACTCAGTACTACAGTGCTATTGTTCAAAAATTAAGCACAGAAGGAGAATTGAGTTTACTTTCGTAGGAAAATACACTTCAGGTTTTCTGCTTAACTCTATCTTTGGCTAGAATTTGGCAACCTAGAACTAAGAAGAAATTTCCTGACAGTTAGAACAATTAATCAGTGGAACAGCTTGCTCTAAGAGTTGTGGATGCTCCAACACTGGAGATTTTAAAGAAGAGATTGGACAGACATTTTTTTTCTGAAATGGTGTAAGGTTTCTTGCCTGAGTAGGGGGTTGGACTAGACCTCCAAGATCCCTTCCAATTCTGTTATTCTGTTAGAATTGTCTTTCTATAAGTCTGACATAGTTAGCCTCACTGCATATTTGTCTCACTGTGGATTTATTTTCAGCAACATAATTTAAGGCCCCAAAGGTTTTCTCCCTTACAAACTAATGTACGGAGACATTTCAGGTTAAGTAGAAGGCAAACCAGTGATGAAACTCATATCTTTTACCCTTATGTGGGCGATAGAAATAATTACCTCCTGATATATCATGGCATCATGCACAGTGGGCATACTGAGATTGCCAGGTGTTGGATGTGATAGCAAAGCACAGTCTTATTATATGTAATGGACATCCAAGCACCACTAAAATATCCCCTTCAAAAGCAATAAGGGTGCACGGATATAAAAATGCCATTTAATTTTTTTGACTGTAGCCAGTGTTTCAAGCCAATTTTCTTATAATAACACAGGGCCAGGGAATGCATGTGGCAATAAAGAACTGGGGGGAAAAATAGGTTTTGTAGCAAGGGAAATAAAATACATTAGTCTTTTGAAGTTCCTTCCCCCACATTGCTAGTCTAATTTTCTTCTTCTCGGTCTTCTTCCTATTTTAAATTGAAAATGGATGCAGTGATTGTGAAAGTCAGAGCGTGAAAGATACAAACAGTAGAATTCAGCTTAGAGTTTACTCCCGGAGTTGCCTTCTTGTCACTCTATGAGCAAATGAGTCCTGAATGGCTCTATAGAGCAGTGTATACATGACTCAAA
The DNA here is from genome assembly GCA_032468195.1 of Cerberus rynchops. Classification (NCBI taxonomy): domain Eukaryota; kingdom Metazoa; phylum Chordata; class Lepidosauria; order Squamata; family Homalopsidae; genus Cerberus; species Cerberus rynchops. Next base: position 21,151 of record JANHFJ010001121.1, on the reverse strand, counting down.
TGCTTTATTGCATGGAGCTGCATGAAGAAACCACTAAGATAATCACTTTATAGGTGGACTGTCCTCAGCCTTGTACCTCCAGTTGTGTCGAAGTTGTAATTCCCAGCTTTCCAGGAATTTTTGGAGTTCTAGTCCCAATGCATAGGTAGGGTCCAAGAGAGTAAGATAGTTGTGCATGGAAATATCTTGAAGTAGATACAGGTAGTCCTCGACTTACAATAGCTCATTTAGTGACCATTCAAAGTCACAGCATCACTGAAAAAAATGACTTATGACTGTTTTTCACACTTAAGAATAGCATCCCCACGATCATGTGATCAAAATTCAGAAACTTGGCAACTGACTTATATTCATGATGGTGGCAACATAGTAAATCAAGGACTATCTATGTTTGGTTTGAAATTTCATGGCTCTCTCACTACAGTATCTTGATTTGGATGCCACGCTAAGACATCCATTGCACAGTTCTTTCAACTGTTAAATACTTAGAGCCATTTCTATTTTTGGTATATGAGCTGTCCTTGACTTACAACTACAATGGAGACCAAAATTTAGGTTGCTAAGCGAGACAGCTGTTCAAGTAGTTTTGCCCTGTTTTACAACCTTTCTTGCCACAGTCGTTAAGTTAATCACTGCAATTGTTAAGTGAGTAACACAGTTGTAAAGTGAATTTGGCTTCCCCTTTGACTTTGCTTGTCAGGAGGTCGCAAAAGGTGATCACATGACCCCACGATGCTGCAACCGTCATAAATATGAGCCACTTGCCAAATGTTCGAATTTTGATTATGTACCTATAGCGATGTTGCAATGGTTGTAAGTGTGAAAAACAGTCATAAGCCATTTTTTCAGTGCTGTTGTAACTTTGAATATTCACTAAATGAATGGTTGTAGGTCGAGGAGTACCTCCATAAAACCCGAAATGATATGGAACCAGGATATTGTATGTATTCCCTTTCCATTTTATTCCTAGCTGATAGTTCGGATCATCTCTCTTCATGTGTCATTATCATTTTCAAGGCAGTGGGTTATCTTTTTTTATGGTGTCCCTTCTGTGGAATGCTTCAAATATTTGGGATGCGTCTATCACCTTTTAGAAATTGATTAAAGACCCATCTCTTCACCAAAACGTTTTCATGTGTGCCTTATAGATTTCATTCTCTTGCTTCAATTCTGTAATGTATGTTTTTTAATCAACTGTGTTTGATTGATTGCCATTATATTTGTTGTGTTTTGATGTTTTTTAATCCATGGCGGTATATATTTTCAAGATGTTTATACTGGAAATGATTTAAAAACATATTACTGGGGGGGGAAAAAATCATTAAAACTCCGCCCAAGAGGCTTTTTGCACATAGTAGTTGAATTGTAATAGTTTCTAGGATTTGGAGGAAAGGAAAGACGGGGTGAGTGGGGGGGGGGGAGATCCAATTTTTGTGGGTTTGCTAAACAGTTTGAAATGCTCTCTTGATTATGAAAATATTGATGAAAAATGAAATAAAACCACCCAGAAAATGGCTCTCTGCATCAGTGATTTTTTGTTTTGTTTTGCCGCGAGATAGTTTAAAGTATAAAAAAGCACATTACTTTAATTTATGATACGGTGTACTGGACTGAAAGAGAGAGTTTGAGGTAGTAAAAGTCAAGAAGCAAAGTGAAGAAAATGGGATAACAATTAAGTAAAAAGAAAACCAAACTAATGACAACTTGTAGAACAATCAGTCTTAGATTTGACAATGAAGATAACAAAATGGTGGACAGTTTCTACCTTTAAGATCAATTATTAACAGCTTTTATTTATTTAGCATATAGCATTCAATGTCAGGGAAGTCTATAAATGCTAGACGCAATGCAGTTCTGACAGCCTCAATTGCTTATTTCATTCTGTTCAGCATCTGCATGCCTATCCTTGATGCATCACGTAGGGCAAACTAGCTTACACCAGCTGATAGTGGTGCTCGGGTTGCTGGCTCTTCCAGACTCCTCTGCAGGTCTCATCTTGCTTCATCCTGAGTTGCTTTGCCTTGTATTCGGACAGGTCCAGCACCAGGTTCTGTTCTCCATACACATGAATGGTTTTCCCATTCGCAGCTTGGTTCTCCCCACCAAAGTGGTACCCATTTATCTACTTGCAACAGTGCATGCTTTTGAACTGCTGGGTGGGTAGGAGACAGGTAGTGAGCAGCAGGAACTCATCTCATCTTATGGAGCTGGGCTCGAACCGCTGGAGTGCAGATCATTTCTGGCTAGCAGTTCCAGCATCCTTAGCCGCTGAGCCACTGTGTTCCCTATAACAACAAAAGAATAAGGAGTCAAGAAATATTATGCAGAATAGCACTTGGTAGAACAATTGTGAAGGCCTTGGGAAAAGATCAAAGAGATGTCATCATGTCTGAATACCTAGAAAGATCAGAATCATGCAAGCCATGGTATTCCCTGTGACACTCTGGAAGTTCAAGTTGGACTTTGAAGAACAGTGTAGAAAATGTATTGATTCAAAAATGAACTTTTGTGTTGGAGAAGACCCCTGAACGTATCATGGACAGCCAAGAAAAACAAACAATCAATCAATCGTGGGTCATCAAACAAATCAAACTGGAGTACTCACTCAAGGTACAAATGACCAGGTTTCAAAAATATCCTTCTTTGGACACATTAGGAGAAGGTCTACATCTCTGGAGAAGGCTCTGGGAAAAATGGAAGGGGGGAGAAAAAGAGGATGACCAACAGCAAGGTGAATGAACTCTGCTACAGTAGTGATGAAGACCTGAAGGGTCAGGTTAGGGACATATCATTATGGAGAAAATCTATGTGGTTACTAAGAGTCAATAACGTCTTGGCGGCACATAATTAATTAATCAACTGAGAATAAAAGAACAACAGAGTTGTAAGGGACCTCTTACTGGAGGTCTTCTAGTCCAACCCCCTGCTCAGGCAAGAAACCCTAATACCATTTCAGACAAATGGCTGTCCAATCTCTTCTTTAAAACCTCCAGTGTTGGAGCACCCACAACTTTGGGAGGTGAATATAATTCCACTGATTAATTGTTCTCACTGTTATATAGTTTCTCCTTAGTTCTAGGTTGCTTGTCTCCTTGATTAGGACATAAATTATGGACATAAATAATATGTCCATACAGATGCTCCAGGTGTTCCTTCATGATTACCAAGGAGAAAGTTGATAACTCTGGCTCGACCTCTAGACAATTTTTCTCCCGTGTTCCTCATTTCTGATACTATGGATCTTGGGCTAAATCTGAAGAAGATTTCATTCTGTTATCAAGAAAGTCTACCCTTCTGGCAGATATGCAAGGAATTCTTGGAATAGGATCAAATCAACCGCTGCAGCAAAGATGCTGTCTTGAGTTCCGTATCTCATAACTGCTTTGCACTGGTGAGACAAGAGCTATTTTTAGTGGACCAAAGAAAAGTAGTGTGATATTATTTAGTCAAGTGCATTCTGACTCATCACAAACAGGAGTAGATATGGAAGATTGAAGTTGTACACAAATCAGTGGTGCTATTCAGCCTGGTTGCACCGGTTCCACTGAACCGGTAGTGGTGACAATGTTTGACCCTGCCCCCCTGCCCTTTCCTGTCCCATATCTCCTTTTTTCCCCTTTTTTGCACCTGAATCGTGCTGAAGAGCTCTTTTGTGTGCCTCCACAGCCTTCCTACTCACCCAGGCTTCCTCTGGTAATGAAAAACATTTTAGAAGCAACACAGATGGCATGCGTGTGCGCACACTGAACCGGTAGTAAAACCAGATGCATTGCACCACAGACACAAATGCAGGATAAATGCAGTGAACGTGCAAATTAAGTGAAATCAGTGCTGCAAACCTCTAATAAGTCTGCAGACTTCATGCCAGATACTGTTTTTTGGTGGAGGGGCGGGTGGGTGGGATGGGGAGTAGGATACTCTGGCAAGCCAAAGTACTTGGCAAGCCAAAGCAACCCAAAGACTTTGGGCTGCTAAAATGCACTTGAGAAATTATTTCTCTCATTCCAAAATAAGCATTGATGGGATGTGTAATATAGATCCATATGAGCGTCAGTCTGGGAAAACTTAGTGCAGAGGGCACTTTAGTCATGAAAAAAGAGAGTTCTTCTTCTTGTTGGTCTAATATAAGCAGTCAATACAGCAATTCAGGTTGAATTTAAAAAAAATCTTAGGGATACTGTTTTGTCCACACTGTTTAAATGCTTAGGAAATCTGTAAAGCTGCATCTCTTTCATTGTGCTTTTAATTATTAACTTGTATTATTAGGTTTAATCTTCTTCTTCTTTCGGTTGTTCCTGTTAGGGGTTGTCACAGCCAATCATTTTTTTCAACCCAACTCTATCCTCAGCATCCTCTGCTCATCCTCTATTATTAGGTATAATATGTATTTTTAATGTGATTTTGTTTTAAAACATTTGCTAGCTGCCTCGAGCGTTTGCCAAAGCAAAAAGACATGGTATAAATTAAATATTGAAACAATTCATGCCATAGCACTTGCTAATACCTATTGTTTCTGTACTTAGACACTCCTTTTCAAGGTGCATAATTTAGCACAGACCTGGGCATCGGGACCCCTTACTGGTGCAGTGGTTAAAGTGTGGTATTGCAAGCAAACTCCACCCACAGCCTGGAGTTTGATCCTGATGGGACTCAAACTTGACTCAGCCTTCTATGCTTCCAAAATCAGTAGATCGAGGATGCAGATTGTTGGGAAAAATTTGCAAAACAATGCTTCTACGTTGTAAACCACCCAGAGAGTGCTGTAAATAGGGTGGTTTAAAAACCTAAAATGCTGTTGCTATGCTATTTTAAAGCCCCTTTTGGCTGTCCCTGCCTATCCAGAATTCCCAGCATAGCCAATGATTTCTAGATGTAGCATGCCCAATATACCTGTGGGGGTAACAGGTCAGAAGTCTTGTTTTACCACTTCATAAATGGAAGCAAAAATTAGTAATTCCATTGCTTGATGATAACCAGGCTTGGTGAGCAGGCCAAGCTCAGTTACAAAATTGTCTCTATTTCCAGGCCACCGGATACAACAAAACTTTAAAGCCTAGAGACAAGATGTGATTACATTCCCGCCTTGCATTTCAAGGCATGTTCTTGAGAATGCTCTTAGGATTTTGATGGGTCAGTTGTTCTAAATGGAAGATCTTAATTGCTTCCAATTGTTTGGATGATAAATGGACCTTGCAGAAAGGTTAACAACTTCTTCAGTGCTCATTGCTTTCTCTTATCGCTAATGCTTGAGGGGGGAAAATCACAATAGAATGTATATTGATGCTGAGGAAGCTAACAGGAAACAGAATATATTTCTGCAAGAGTAAAGCTTCAAGGAAGCTTCACAAGCTATCTATGTATGGCATGTAGAGAAGGAACAAACAATATACAGAAGAAATAGACGAATATATACTTATTATTTAGATTTATAAAATTACTCTTTGCCTGGAGGTCTTTTGGTGCATGCAGATAACAGCAACCCACAATAAACAATTTAACATGCAAAATTGAAAAGTTAGAAAATCAATAATCACATAGATCTGGACTAAAAATGGGGCTGGAACTAATCAGGGAAGAAAACTTGATACATCAAAATTATTATGAATTCTAAATGTGTAGAATTTGGAACGACACACTCTAAAGCTGTAGAGTTCCAAGCTCCCTCCAGTAGGTTTCTAGGACTTTATAGGTTAATCATTTATTTATTAAATTTATATGCTGCCTATCTTGTAATCCATGGACTGGAAAAGGGAGAAACTGGAAGAAGTCTGTTATGGGCTTTCATTTTCTGTGCTTACTTTCTATCACTTTCTTACTTTCTATCTATTACTTTCTATCAGTAGGAGAGGCATGTAAGCTAGCAATGATGTACCAATACTGCCATGTAAATCCATGTTTGCAGAGTCAAGTGTTTGCTTTTAGTAGACAAAATGCCATAAATCAAATCACATATTTCCCCTTCATTGGACAATTTAGTCTGATTTCATACTGTGGAATAAGTATTCAACAACTATGCTAGATCAGATGAAGGGCATATTTAATCTAATGGTCTCTTCTTCTTAATCATGATTACCTGATGGTTAAAGGAAGTCCAAAACCAGGATTAAATAGAAGAGATTAATATGTGACTAATCAATTTTGTTATATCTTTGTCCTGAAAATCTTCCTGTATTCTATATGATTCCCTGCTTGCAATTGCAAATTTATATTGAATACTAATAGGCCCTCCTGCTCACTGTCACTCACGATCACCTGTTTGGATTATAGCAAAGTGGTCTTCATGGGATTGCTTCTCAATGCTCTTCAAGATGCTTCTTGAAGAGCATTGAGAAGTTTCAATTTCTTCAGAGTACAGCTGCACTAGTAGTAAACAGTGACAGGTACTCAGCATCTGTAAAACTACTATTTTGTAAGTTGCACTGGTTGTCAGTGTGCTTCCAGGTGCAATTCAAGCTGCTGATGGACACCTTCAAAGCTTGAGATCAGGTTGTCTGAGGGACTCACTTCTGCCAGTTGGTTCTAACTGTCCAGTCTGGTATGATAGGATGGGCATATTCTGGGTCAAATCTACCTGGAAATTTTGGCTGGTGGGGCTCAGGAAGTGTGCCTTTCCTGTGCTGACCCTATCAAGCATCCTCCCTCCAGGGATCAGAATAACTCAGACTTTCTTGGCCTTTGAAAGGGTTAAGTAAGTGTGAAGAGTCCCATCTACTGGTCTATGTTAACAACCATAGATTATAACATTCTCCTCAGCTGCTGTGTATATTTTACTTTTGTAATGTGATGGTAATTTATTTTAATTTAAAATAAAATAGCTTGCCACCTACCAGGTGTTGCAGGCATGGCTTCTGTGCCGTGTTTGTCTCAGTAGGTGGCACAGAGAAGCAGGCTAGGTCTACGCTCAGTGCTCTGATGGGTGGGCACTCAGAATGATTACTAGC
>JANHFJ010001117.1:72965-83757 GCA_032468195.1 Cerberus rynchops | reverse complement strand
TAGAGAAGGGGTGAGCAATTACGGCTTCTTCATGGCTGGCTCAGGAATTCTGGGAGTTGAAGTCCACGAGTCATGAAGGAGCCGTAATTGCCCATCCCTGATTTAGAGACATGTAAACCATCTTATGTAATGTATTAGATAACTTGTTCTGAACTGAAAGGGTGACAAAGACTACCATTTGTTCTGATCTTCATCTTTGGAAAAAAAAGTGTTGGGTTAGTCCAAGGAATCCCAGAGTGGGTGGGAAAAGATACGGAGTAGTGGAAAACACATTGGAAAATATATATTATTCTTAAGAAAATCAATGGATGGCGAAATACAAACTGTTGAGTCAAACTACATGAAATAATAAAATGTTTCTACATTTTAGCATTTATCATCTAACTAGCTGAATGACATAGGATAAAGGGATACACAACCCTGATGTGGCCGTCAATTAAATCAAGTTTGACACTCCTGCTCTAGTGGATTAAGAGGAAGGTATGAGCCACTTAGTACCACTTTCAAAAAAGCACAGGGTATATACTTTTGCTTGAGGTACACGAAAGAGCAAGAATGCAGGATTAAATGGGCCTTAGGTCCAATCCAACATGAATTTCCTTATTTCTCATGAGAATAGCCAAGGCAGATAAACTGTGTGTTGTTTATTAGAGATTGGGACTTAAAAACTTAATGCGAGAATGATTGCCTTATTGGTTAGAGAAGATTTGCATTAGTTTTGCATTAAGATGAATAATTTTTCTACATTTTTACCAATGTCAGAAGAAAAAAAGGGGTTGGGCAAATCATTGTTATGGTCTTTGAGTAGTTTTTAGGACAGATGAAATAATATTTCACTGATAGGTTACAAGTACACTGCTAATATCTGCTAAACAATTGCTAATAATCCCTAAAATATCTAGCACCCAATAAGATCCATTTCCCACTACTTTATATTTTTCATAGGCTGTGAAACACATAGACACTAATGACTCCTCTCAAGTATTATTCATACATGTACAGTGTTAGTAGTCATACTCTGTATAATAAATGTATATATAATACTGTATGTGTATATCAGAGGTGTCAAATTTGCATCGTCACATTGTCATCATGTGACAATGAAAAAAACCCCTTTGCTAAACCGGAGGTAGGAATGGCCAGCGCATGACACATCCGACCTGTGGGCCACAAGTTTAACAGGCCTGGTGTATATAATAGAAAGCTCTGAAGGCCAATAATACAGTACTGAAGTGTATTGAAGTACCTGGGAGAAGAATATTCATATCCTAATGGAATTATATATTTATTGGATTAAGTTGTCTGTACCCTGTTTAGTCTTAGCACAAGCTCTCTCTCTTCAGTGTGCTTGGAATATATCAGTGTTATCATAACAGTGCACATTATAATGAATTATCATATTAGCGATTCATCAATTTAGGGAGTGATTTAAATTTAATTTCTCAAGATCTGGAGCTTCCCCACCTCACTTCAATACAAATAGGATGGTTCATATGATCAAAGGATTACACAAAACCTTTTTCTACCTTCTGAACGCATTTGGAAGAGTTTGGTGAGCTTTAGGCTTTGAAATGGATTTATGGGGGAGAATTTAAATTTCATTGAAATCAGTGGCAATCAGTGGCAATGTTACTTGACTGGATTGTTATCTAACATTGTTGGAAACATGCTTAATAACACCTGCAAAAATATGGATGTACAGATTTATATACAATATAGAAAAAATATTTTGGTATAATCAGAACTACACTGCTTCAAATTAAACAGCAGATGAGTGAATTAGTAAATGTTGAAATGTTTTTACAAATATTTTCCTGATTCCCCTCATAAAATCTCTTGTCCAGATTTAGTAATTTGAAATGGTGGAAAGAACTTCTATGATACTGGATGACATATCTTGATTTGGACCTCAATAAACATCTACCTAATAATTAGTCTAGAACCTCTGTACTTAAAATGGCATGCAGAGAAGGTAGAGAATATTAGATGGAAAAAAAGAAATGTACCACTGAGCTGTTTCTATCTTCTTGTTCCTTTCTAAATAGCAATTTTCTCATTTCTGCCAGTGCAATTAGAGAAAAAAAGTAAAAAGCAAAAGCAAAAAGATTAGTTTGAAAATAAGGAAAAGAACTGACATGAGATGTGTTTTCTGTTTACCAAATACAGATACCAAGTAAAATTAATCAGACATCCTCCGCCTTAAAGAAACCCTTTTACATTATACTTCGAGTTATAAACACAACTATAACTTGCACATTCATTTCCAACTAGTCTCAAACAATGCAACTATTTATTTAAATAATACAATGTCTTATTTCTATTTCAACTCCATTGAACTGTATATAATTCATAAAAATGTCTTATAATCCCATTTCGTGACAGCAGATATGGTGATGGGTCTTTGATACAGGGGACTAGATTAAGCAGGAATCTAAATTTATTCAAGAAATTCTCCTTTGCAAACAACAGTGAAAGATAAAAGATGTGGGCAGAAGTTTATGTGTTACAAGTAGGGGACATCATATATGAATGACATCACCATCAATTACAGGCACTTCAGGTAGAAATTTTTCCTATTCTGGCAGATGTGCTGGATCTGTGTTAATAGATTCCTATCTATTAGGGTTCAATGATATTTGATAAATGTTTATATATAAACTTTCTCTTTGTGTGCATAAGTGCTGTTTTAGAAAAAGAGACAGCAAATATCATATCCGATAATAGCGAACCGGTAAATATCATATCATTTGTTTATTGCAGCCATGTTCATATCTCCCAAGAGATAGATGCCCAGTTTTAATCATGATAATTTTGTATTTGGAAAGAAGAAACTGAATTGCTACTATGCCTGAGTCCTATCTTTGGAGTTGGAAATGGAGAAAAAGTAGACTCTTCCAGTCTGCAAGGTGTGTTTGGAAACATAAACATGAATTTCTTAGTGCAACAGACCATCAAAGAAATAAACTAGGATAAGAGTCTCCTATATAATAATCTCACAGGGATTGTTACAATCTTTAATAGTATAATCACTGTGAAATGAAGTTCATACTTACTGTAGATTTATACATATACAAACACATATACATACATACAAAGTGGTAGTTTGGAATGAAAACATGAAGGGAAAAATAATATATTTCTGCTTACTTTTTATCACATCATCTCAGGCAATGGGAGGTGACCTGGTACATTTGCTGACTCTATCCCACAGATTACCGAAAGGACATAATTTAATCGGAAATTACTACTTTAGGACTGACTAAAGATTATGTATGCTTACTTGAAGGCAAGGCTCAAATTTTCAGAGTGATTTATTCTAGGTAAGAATTACAAATTACTGCAGTCTTATATAAGTTAAGATTTGCAGATATATATTTTAGTCTGGTATACAACTGCTCTTAATATTAAATTACATATTATATAATGCTACAAATATAGAGTATTATGGATTTTCAAATCTAGATCAGTTTTGGGAAGCAAAAGCTTTGCCAGAAGTAGTAGACAAAACAAATTCTAATCCACAAAAGGTATTGCTTTTTAAAGAGTCCCAGGATTCTTTTTGTTTTTACCTCAGCACAAACTAGTAGTCTTCTAGAAATTATTATCTATAATTAGCAAATAGCGTATACAAAACCAATAGTTATATATACTTATTTGCAGAAGTAAATCATAAACCATACCCATTCTGAATCAGGCATGTTATAACTGGATCCAGTCATGTTCGTGCAGAATTACTAGCCCCTGTTGGTTTGAATTCAGAATAATTCAGAAAAGAAGGCTTAAAATTGTAGCATGTGATAGGAAAGTGTACAGATATTTTAAGCATAGTTTCTTTATTTTTTGTTCTAATAATTCCTTCCTTTAAAGAGCAGGCCTCATATCACCTTGCAACGTTCTTTGAAGAACTTTTAAATTTGGTTCACAACATTTTCAAAGGGATTTATGAGAGCCTCAGAAGTAATGGACAACTTGTGTGGTTCCTTGGATTCTAATCTTGGAAGGAAGGGTCCTCTCCATTGCTTTCTATGCATAAGCTATTTAATAATATTCTAGTGGGACAAAGAAATCCTTATTTACTTACCCAACAAAGTGTTTCCTCATTCTCATAACTGCTTATCATCTGCAAAGAGCAAGCCAGCACTACTATAAACTCAATACCATGTATTATGGATATTTTCCCTATTATAGAGTAGAATTGGCCCCAAGATCTTCTAGAATAAATATGTTGTCCCCGTTGTTAATCCCCACCCTGTTTTTATTAGCATTGAAGTTAAAGATGTCAAAGCTAACAGATTCTATATACTTTAGATGATGTCAGAATAAAGTGGAAAGCACCAATGTAATATCAATGCAGCTAAGAATCACTTACACCTTCTCATTCATGAGCTGGGGTGGATAGGATGATATCAATGTCATGGGAATAAGACTTAAATCCTGTTTAGATTCTATAATCACCTGAGAAACAAACAAAGCTTTAAGGGCATGTAGCGTTTTTTTAATGGTGGCTTTTCTCTTATTCTGTAAAATATTTTCCTTTCTCACACTCTTGAACACAATTCTTTACAGAGGCTATTTAGCAGCTGGGAATAAATAAAAACATATTTTAAAGATTAAATAATTTCATGCACTTAAAACTTTTATTATATTTTATTAAATCTGGCAATATGAATATGACAACAGTTCCATTTGCAATATTGCATTATTTATCCTCCACTCTTGTAAAAAAGAACAGTTTGTTTTACCAGGTAAGTATTTTTACCATATAGGATACAGTTATTGGCTTAGCCAAAAAAGCTGAGCCACCATTTTGGCCTATCTAATCTAAGCTCTGCATTGTTTGATAACATCAATACCCTTTTTTTAAAAATTAAATTAATGTGGTTGTGTATGTATACATTTGTAAACACGCCACACTGACCTGTACAATACTTCTTTGAAAATGAGGTGTGTTTCATTACAGGTGTTGTCCTAATGTAGATTTTGGACATTTTTAAAAGGCTATCAACATTACTTGTTTTCTGTTTATGATTATATTAATTCATCAAGTAAATAGTAATTAAAATGTCTTGCAATATAGTAACAGTAAAATACAAGCAGCAATATATTTAGAATAACTATTCCAAAAGAGAAAAAAAACCCTACTTGTTTCTTAATATCTCTGAAATCCACATGTGTATGACTCGTGCCATGATTATTAGCCATGTCTTCCCTTTTGGTATCCATTATTTGCTACGTTATTTACAATATAGTATTATAAAACTGCATAGAGTAAATAAACTGCTACTGTAATTCCATCCATTGCTTTAGTAGACAAAGGTGGGTGGAAAAATCAGAGTAAGAATATACATTAAATTAAAGACTTGATTTGGGATATTTCTATTTCTAAGTATCTAGATCTTCAAATAATGTATTATTTTAAAAAATCACATTAAAAAAGTTAAAAGAGGATTTTAATAAATTATGTCTGGTGCAATTATTTTAATTAATTGAAATAAAATAATTGTAATTTAAATATGGAAGCAAACACATCTGCTGTAAAACACCAAAAGAAACAAGAGGTAACACAAATATTTATTTTTTCATCATAGCTACTATGAAGGCAAATCTGTTTGCTTTTGAATTTATCACTAGGCAAAAACATTTCCCTGATCTTTACATAATCTGTTAAAATTTCCCATTCCTCATTATTTAATGTTAGGGATCTCTAACTTTTCTATTTCTAATTAATAAAACAATTTCTGATTAATGAAAAAGATCCCAAGCAACTAGAAATGCAGTCTTAATACACTAGGCTTAATAAAATTATTTTTTCACCTGCATTTTTTTTCTGTCACATTTTAGTTAATAGAATTACCAACTTTAAGATCATGTCCAAACAAAAGTAAATGAAATGATTATGAACAAATCTTTGCCCCCTGCAGATTTGGCATAACTATGTTTTAGCTCTCTTGCTTAGAAAGATTGGCCTCTAAAGTTCTGCGGATAGGAAGTTATTGAGTGTTGTTGTTGTTATTGTTGCAGGGTCTGCTAAGTCCAGAAATAGTGAGAAGACATATAAGTGTGTTGCACTGGAAAAGTGAAGTCTCTGTGTTTACTAAAAGCTAAACATGTTACCGGTACTTATTATCCAAAGGTATGGGAAGGAGAGTTGGAGCAACAAACATCTGGCAGAGTCAGGGCCAAATTTAACTTCTTGTCTAAAAAATATATAAGCTTTCCTTCCTTCCCTCCTTTTCAAAGCTCCAAGGAAGATGTGTGTATGTATGTTGGGGGAAGCTAGGAATGATAGTGATAGACATTGAAAAGGTTTCCATTTTAAGATTTGCTCACCTGAGAAAAGAAACTGAGCTTGGTATAATGTCAACCTTGTCACTTTTGGTGCCATTGTGGTTTATTTACCAGGGCAAACGATAGCATCAGACAAATAGTTTTCACTGAACTGTAGAGCTCAATAAAACTCTTTCTCCTGTGTTTTCTTCTCTTCTTGAGCTGCCTTTGTCAGGAATGTTATTTATATAAAACAATATGTTAAATGTTTAGATGCATCAAGCACAATTTTATCCAACTTGATGCTGTCCAAAGCTGTGGGAAAGTTGACTGAATGTATTATTTATGTTTCTAATTCTTACTTTCTCTGATTTTCTAAATTTCACCTTCACTTGTTTGACTTGATTACTTCTTCCTCCATATTTGCACTTCTCCTGGTTCTAGGTAGACAGAAAATGTCTACCTTTAAAAAAAAAAAAAACCACTCAAAAGCGCTCTAGATGGAATGGCATGCTGACAAATATATGTCTGCTGCCTCTCAATGGAAGAGAAAGAGAGAGGCATGAAACAAATTAGCCAGTTCAAAACCCAAGTGAATGTAATGTATATTGCAAATCTGAAAAAAATAATTTTAAAAATGCCGAAGCTTAAAAAAGAATATTGACTCTTGTGCGGTTCATCGGAAGATCTCACCAGATAGTAAATATATGCACTGATTGTGTAGGACACTGTGATGACTGTTTTCTACAACAATACATTTTAATTTAATGTCTGAAAAGAAGCTTTAGATGCAGGGCTCAGCACCGCAAGTGCATTAATTCTATGTGAATGTTACAATGAGCTTTGAAGAAAGCAAACTTCTGTGAGTTGCTAGATCTCTTTTTTATTTTTCTCTTATTTATATGTTGTAGTGCACTTTCTTTTGTGTGACATCTTTGCTAAATAGCATTCAAGATAGACCTGTTACCATATTTGAGTCTTATGAGTGTCCAGTGTTAATTGTCAAAGTAAAAACATTAACACAGTTACAAAAGGATCTTTAGTAGTGTTCATATTGCTTGTGTAATAAAAAGATGTATGGGCTCGATTTCCCTACTCCTACAGTATATACTACTCACAAATACAAGACAAAGCTAAATAATCCACATGCAGATTCATAGAACCATTGTGAGATATTCAGTCGTTTCACTGATTGTTGTTTTTCCTCTAAATTTTATTTTCAATTACCGGTACATATTCTGTATTTTTATTGTTTGTTTTAGTGGTTGTATCCCATAGGCATTGGGGCAGCTTATAAATTTAATGAATAATATTTTAAGGCTTATATTTCAAAGAATACAGTATTTGTCTGCAACATTCAGCCAGTGAACAGAATCTAATGCAAATGAGATATCATCTTTATGAAACTAGTTACTAAATTTTTATATCAGTGAAAATATATTTTTTTAAATTATGAATTGGTTGATATCCTCCATTTTATTGGTTTTGTAACATGAATGATCACAGTAATGTTAAGGATGGGTTTTACTTATTTTAAGAATAAAATTTAAATTTCAGTATTCAGGAAAATTATACAGCTGAACTACAATCATACTTTGTTTTATTGTTTGTTTATGAGTTTGTTACATATAGTCTAACAGATGTGAATCTTAAAGTCCTTGCAACAAGTTACAGTTCATCATATGCACAATACATTGATTTTTAACTTCACTGTTATGGATATTAAATTCTGTCTTTTTTTAAGTTTTAAGAAGGCTTTTGTATTCCTCTGTAGGGGCAGAATAAGCTGTACTGTGTTTAATTGCCACAAAGAATTTAAATATTTTGGTTTTGATATTTTCTTTGCTGCCTGGTTGAAGTTTTGATATGTCCTTCCCCACATCTTAGTTTTTTGCACAAATAAGTTGGAATATAGAGCAAGATGATAATGCTTGAAAAGGAACTCACTACTTTCTCTTTCATGGGCATTAAGCCTAGTTTAAATTCATGCAAACTGTCAGAGAGATAAAAATAGAACTAAGAATATGTTTTGTTTAGTCATGTTTAATTTCTATGCTAGCTGTAGTAACTACTATATTGAATAAACCAACAGTGCAGCAGTGCTCTGGATAAAATAAATACCTTGTTTTATGTCATCATTAGAGAGATGTTGGGTTAGATCACTTGTTTTCTATCTTAATAGGGCAGTTGGATAATATGTTTTCTTATAAGTAAATTCTATTGTGTTTGTGTTAGTGTTCACTTCTGGATAAATAAGTGACTGTGAACAATCAATGGGTTTATGTGTATGGGTTCTGCTTGATAGACGTATAAATGTTATGACTAGTTGTGTTTTTGCCATTGTTCTTGATGCATATATGGTTTTTAAAAGTTTAATTTTCATAGTGTTAAGGAAGACATGTTTGTTTGAAGACATTCATTTAATTCATGATAATATTCCATGAAACTTGTAGTTTTCTATTCCCAGATCTGCAAATATTTTAATTATCACTTCATCACAAATATGCAATCCCAGTGACATATGTTATGATATAGTGTATATATACTTCTTTTCAATGTTGAGGTACATTTTTACAAGTCTATTTGGAATCAGAGTTAAGCATAAAGACAAGAAAACTTAGTGATTATTGAGTAACTTGCTTTGCACTACAATTAATAAAGGATGGACCTGATATGATCATTTAAAATGCATCGGTATCAGGACTGGTTATGTTTTAACTTTATATCAATTCCTTTTTCCAAGAAGCATTCAACTTTTTTCCTGCCGCCATTTTGTCCTCTCAAGTAGATGAGGCCCAATGTAGTAATTGAAGCTGCCAGTGAATTTCATAGCCATAATGACTACATCATGCTTCAGAGCATATTTAGAGATGAACTGAACTCAACCAGCTGAGTATGTCATTCATCAGCCAAGTCATTAAAAATATAGAAACATATTTTAAATGAATCTCATAATATTTTTAACTCTGCATTTCAGTTCTGGTTGGGACACCAACTTTTTAAAATGGTTTGTTAACAGGTTCAATTGGTTTACTGTAAACAATGCACTTATCAGGAAATAAACAATCATAAATAGTCTGTAGATTTGAAGTAAAATCTCCTAAAATAAACTGATATAAAAAGGCCCTAAAAACAATAATCCTCAAATTCTGTTTCTGTCCTCAGATGGAACATGCCTATCTATAATATTTAGCTATTGTTTACTGTTTTACAACGAAGATATTCTCCAGCATACTTTTTAAGCACAGGTAGAAATTTAGTTTCCTTGGCTAGTAGATTGTAGGTAATATCCACTGCAATATCATTGTTGCAGATTCAAAATGCCAGTATTAAACTTTTATACTGAATATAAAGTGCTGAGTACAATTCTGTTTATTTTGGTTTGAAAACGAAACTGCAGATCTTACAAGATTATAGAATAAATCAGCCAAATAGATTATTAAAATTGGAGCCCCTTCCTAAAAAAAAATCTGATATTTTTAAATTTAGAAAATCAGCATATATAATTTCTTCTTCTTTTAGAAGACTTAGGAGCATCTTCATACCTAGTTTTTGGGTTGCTTGTTTTATGCTTTCACAATATTGATTGTTGGGCAACTGAGTTAATTTATTTTGGCTTAGTTGTAGCACATTCAGAGTCAAAGGAGCTCCGTAGAGTTTGTGGATAACAACTTTACAACAGCATAAAATCCTGGGCTTTGCTATTCTGCTGAAGCTCAATTGCAGCGACACACTTCTGCGTTACTACTGTTTCAGCATTTATTATGATTTAAATTGTGAATTTAGGGATGCTACTGTGATACTATTCTACCAGTTTAGCAAATATAGCAACTTTTACCAGTCCCCAAAAATCTGAGTACAATGTATGTGGATACTCTTTGGTAGCTATTTTTCTGGTTTTTCCATTGGTCACTTAGAAAGAGCATTGTTGGTCCATGTGGCTTCTCAGTGTTACAAGATTAGCTGCAAAATTTGGATTTGTTTCTGAATTTGAGATGTGACAGGATTTTCTAGAACTGAACTATCTATAAAGACATGGAAAAAGTAGATAAAGACAACAATGCTGGTTACTGATACTATTGTAGCAGTGCTTGCTTTAAGATGTGTGAACTGGCTGGGGAACTTTGGGAATTGAAATCCATGCATCTAACGTTGCCAGAATTGAGAAACACTGCTATATAGTACCATGCATAGTTGAAAAAGCTTTTTATGTCTTTGGACAGAAAAAGCAAACATTTAAGAGAAGACCTCTTATACCTGTTTGCATAATTCTGAAGTAAGAGTGTTCAGAAGAGGTCTCAGACTAATCCTCACCTTCTTCAAGGGACAGGATCAGGACTAAAGAGTGAAACTTGGAAAGAGTTGAGTTCAATTAATCAATGGTTGTTGGCTCTTCCAAAAATGTATTTATTTAGAAGAGTTTGAACGTCATCCTTTCAGAATGTTATAGATCAGTATTTCTTTTTTTTTCTTTCCACTTTTAAAATTTATAGAGGATTCCAAAAGATTCTTTGTTTATATGGCT
>JANHFJ010001117.1:12602-26152 GCA_032468195.1 Cerberus rynchops | reverse complement strand
AGGCAGAGATGGAGGTAGCAGAGATGAGGATGTTGAGGTTCTCTTTAGGAGTGACCAGGATGGACAGGATTAGGAATAGGCACATCAGAGGGACAGCTCAAGTCGGCTGTTTTGGGGACAAGGTCAGAGAGGCCAGATTGAGACGGTTTGGACATGTGCAGAGGAGGGATAGTGGCCATATTGGTCGAAGATCGTTGGAGATGGAGCTGCCAGGCAAGAGGTCAAGAAGGAGGCCAAAGAGGAGATATATGGATGTGCTAAAAGAGAACATGAAGTCAATTAGAGTGAGAGTAGAGGATGCCGAGGATAGAGTTAGGTGGAAAAAGATGATTCGCTGTGGCGACCACTAATGGGAACAGCTGAAAGAAGAATTTAAATCCAGAAATGCACAAACATCTTTTGGACGGTATTTATTCAAGCAAGATTTGTGCAACTGGACACATCCCTATTGGATCCTTACATTAAAAAGAACATATTTCATGTTTGGTCAGAATTCAAAAATTACATATCATATGGCCCTGTATTTGAACAAATCAATTCAGTTGAGATCTACATATCAGATTTGGGATAAATTGTAGGAGTGTTACAAAAATATAATTTGCGTTCTTTATTCTTATTGTTATTTTTCTACGATATTTAATTTGTCTCTTTTATTCTGTTGTTATCTATAGTTTTACTAATCTGTGTTTTATATTCTATATTTTGATACTGCCTAATGACTAATCCATAATAATATTGCTATTGCTATTTTGTGTGGTATGCAGTGTTATTGCTGTTGCTTTCGGATAAAAAATATCAGGAAGCAACTTTTAACTGTCAGATTATTATTTTGCTCCCAGGTTGTCATTAGTGCTTTATTGCTATTAAGTAAGAAATAAAACTATGAAATATTTTCATCCATTTATAGTTATTTATCTTGGAAAATATCTGATCCAGTATTTAAGGTAGGTTGCATAAAACTAGTCAGTGATGTATGCCTAGACAAGAATAATTGTAAATGACTATTAAATATGTAACCTGTTAGACCTTCAAGAAGAGGCTTTGTGTACTGTAGAATAATAACATTTTTTTAAAATTTCTTTATTGCAAAATAAGAAACCTAAAATTTCTTGAAAGCCTTTAAATTAAAATGAGCAAACACAATCTGATAAAAGGTTCGTTGTAATGATACATTTCAAAACCTTGGCTGTTTTAGCATTTCACCTTATTGTATAATAGTAATGAGACACAGTGCTCCATGGTTACCTGTTATGTATGTGTTCTTTATTTCAGAGGACAAATTCAAGGTGGAAACAAAAACGATTGCTGTTGACTTTGAAAACCGAGAAACTATTTACAACAAAATAAAAGCAAGCTTAGAAGGCCTTGAAATTGGTATCTTAGGTTTGTATCTTAAATTCAGTTTCTTTGGAGTTTTTGGAGGAGGGTGGAAGGAAACCATAACCTCTCAATGGGCTGATAATATGCACTTTTTAATTGTATTTATTCTCTGTGGAACAAAGCTCAATATTTTAAATACAAAAAATATAGAGCATTCCTTCCGAAAATGATGATGTTGTCCACTCAGTCGTGTCTGATTCTTGGCGATTCTCTGCACCAGGTCTCTCCATATTTTCTGATCTTGCACTACTTCTTTAACTTGTTCTATGCTCTGATGTTAGTTTTGATTATGTCTAACCACCGTGTTCTTTGGTGACCTGTCTTCCCTTTATCACTAACTCTTCCAATCACAACTGCTTTCTCCAGAGAATTCCCCTGCACAACATGGCCAGAGTTTAAGTAATGTCAATTACCCTTTTTTTTTACTTTACAGGTAGTTCTTGACTTATCACAATTGAACTGGGAAATTTGGTTGTAGGCCATTGTGGTTGTTAAATGGGTCACATGAGATAACTTTATGATGACATCTTATCTCTCCCAGCTGCAATTGTTCAGCGGCGCTAAGGGCCTTGTGGGTTGGGTGGGTTCCTGGGAAGCCTGGCACAGACTCTGTAAAAATTATGGGGGACAGAGAGGTTGTAGTGTGATGCGAGTGCAGTGAGGCCAGGGAAAGAAGCCATAAGTACCCCAACTTGGCCCAGCAGTACAGCAAAAAGGGACCATACCCCATAAATCTTCCATAGTGGTGCACAAAGCAGCTGCCCTGAGGGATATACCAAATGCCTAGGATACTCCATTTTTTCCCAGTCATTAATAATAACTTTTGTGAGGACATTCAAATAATATCTGTTCCATTCATCTTATTGTATTCCAGTTTTACCTCAGAATTTTTCAAATTGTGTTCCATGGAACCCTAGGATTTCATGAGAATTTGATGTTCCATGTGAGACAAGGGACAAATTTTTTTTGCAATCAAATGTAGCCAATTTTCTATTATTAGACCTTTTTTGCCTTTTGACCAGAAGCTCTAGGATAGTTATCATTTTTATTAAGAATTTTTATTATAATCATGAAAATTAATACAAAGTAAACTTAAAAGGAAAGAGAATGGAGTTTAAAAGTACAAGGGAAAAGAAAAGTTAAGAATATAACAAAAAAGATGAAACAAATGTATAAAGAAGTGAGTTCCAAGCTTCACCACAAAAGCATAAACAAATTTAGTACTTTTCATCCTCTATAAAGGTACAAACAAACATTTCTCTCTTCATCCTATACCCCAAAAAACATCACATTATTATTTAGACAACAGGTTTCATGCAATGAAAAAAATTGAAGAATAGTGTTTCATTTCTTTTCAATGTTGAGAAACATCGTTTTTCCAATCTTCTATCTACTCTCATCACATATCCAAAGGATGTACACTTTTACTTGCTAGCCATCTGCTCAAGGATGTAGCCTTTATTTAATCTATGACTGGTTGATTTCTTCTTGAGGTTCATGGTACTTTTAGCAGTCGTCTCTAAGTCCATAATTTATGTGCCTCTGTCTTTCTTTTTATCAGTGACCAGTTTTCTCATCCATATATTGGATGAGACTCCATATATCACAAACTATTTCTCATTTCAATACTCTCATTCTTCATGATAATGTTGAATTTTGTCATTGTCTTCTTCTAGAGCAGGAATGCCAAACTCAATTTCATTGAGGGCTGCATCAGGGTTGTGTTTGACCTCGGGGGCTGGGGGAGTGTGAGGGGCCAGGTGTGTGACCAGGGTGGGTATGGCCAGCTTGATGTTACAAATCAACTCTCCATTTTTGGCTATGATCTCCTCCTACAGCCCTCTGCCAGTGAAAATGGAGCTCAGGGAAGCCGCCCGGGCTCCGTTTTCCCTAGCAGAAAACTGCAGGAGCCTGTCGCAGCTGAAAACGGAGCTGGGGTAGGTTTCATGTGGCCTCCCCAAGCTCCATTTTCATTGGCAGAGGGCTGAATGAGACCATCACAACTGAAAACAGAGCACGTGGACCTCCCAAGCTCCGTTTTCACTTGCAGAAGCATTGTGGGCTGGTCCTTTGGTGTTTCCAGGATGGGTCCGTGGGCCAGATCTAAACACACACACACCCCTGGGCCTGATCTGGCCACCAGGCCTTGAGTGCGCCTTGAGTTTGACATCCTTTGATACCATGAAAAACCTAGATTGAAATTATGCTTTATTTAATTGATTGGTGATGTCTGGAACACCACAGATTTGAAGTATGTGGGGAGGGGGAAATTGAAGTGTGTGGGAAAAAAATCAAAACACATTTAATTAATCTGTAAAAAATGGACTTTTAGAAACATGAAAACAAAACAGAAAAATCATAAAAATAAGAAATTGCGGCCGAAAGAAAATATTTAATATAATAAAATTGTTCTTAAGGATACTATTTTGCATTATTCTTATATTTCTATCTTTTTTGTTTTTCTCACTCCACTCAAATATTCTTTACTGAGAGATTTCAAAGATTATGTACATGATGTGTGGGTTTATACTGCCATCTAATGTTCTATAGTCTAATTCAGTCTCTGTTGAAGAGTATCATTTATTCTTAGACATCGTGAACAAATACTTTCAATAGGGCTATAAATGATATTGATGTGCAGCTCATGATAGCAATTGGGCATATTAGAGCAAATAATTATATAGTAGTTTTTCAGTATCAGTTGTGAAATAATTCAACTGATTAGAGAGAGAAATTCAAGAAAAACTTGACTCTTTGATAACTCCTTGGAGAAATTCATGCAGTTTTTTTGGCAGGATTTTCTGAAGAATGTTGCCATTGCTTTCTTCCTAGAAGTGAGAGAGAATGAGTCCCCAAAGTTACCCAGTTGGCTTCAGGCCTAAGGCAGGACTAGACTCATAGTCTCCTAGTTACTAGCCAGGTGCCTTTACTTATTATCAAACTGGTTCTCTAGGTACAATTAAAGAATGTTATTTGAAGTAGAAAGTTAAAATTTGCATCTGAATAAAAGAAAGAAGTTAATAAACTTTACTCATTTATTTTTTGTAGCCAATTTTGAAAAGGCATGTTCAGTTCTGTGAAAAAGTATTTACCTCCTTTTGGTTATTTTAAATTTCTGCATGTCTGAGTTACTGAATATTATTAAGCTTCATGTAGGCTTATTGATATATAAAATGACTCTGAGTAAACAAGTAGCATGAAAGTGCAGGCCATTCTGACGTTAAATTAACTATAATAGACAATCCTGTTTTAGTCTCATGTATGAAAACAAAAAGGAATCTGTTGTAAGTATGGCTAAGTCTGGATCCAACCAAATTAGCTTTTCTGGAGCTTTATAACTTTAATAGAAGTGACACTATTAAAAGTCTTTTTGTTGTCCTTGTTCTGTGCCTTGATTAATACATGTTAAGAAATGTTAATACACGTATAATCTCAGTCATTGATGTCTTTAGGAACTAGGAATGTCAGTGACATGCCATTTAACTATTTGCTAAACACTGCTCTCAAAACTTAATTTTAGAACATCAGACATTCAAGGTGTATATTTAAAAATTATGTATGTTTCAGTGAACAACGTGGGTGCTTCATATGATTATCCTGAATATTTCCTTGATATTCCAGATTTAGATAGAGTAAGTATTCTTTTCCTCCCACACCTGTCTTTTAAATGTAATATTAAATATAAACATTGTAAGTGTGACACTGATTTTATTTGATTTGTTAATAGGATCATAATTGCAAAAGTATAAATAAAAACTTATAAGCACCTCCCCTCTCCAGATATAGAAACAGTTCTATGAACAGTTCACTAACTTCAAATTAAAATGTATAATGACTAATCCTAATCCAAGGAGTCAGGATACTTCACATCTTCATATCTTCAGTACATTCATTTAAACCCCCAATATTAAATGCATTAGTCTTGTTTGAATTAATGTTACATTTACACCTTTGTCTCTCAGTTTTGTAGAAGTCTTTATTTTGGTTTTATTTCACATACAAGAAAAATAATAATTGAGACTACTATACTGGCCATAAAAAGCAATAATTGCTTTATGTTTAACATATCCTGATTTTCTGAGCTGCACTTTAACTTGGTAAAATACATACAAGACGTATTATAAATAAAGTTAAGCAATATCACCTAAAACATATTAAATGAGGTCTTTAAATTAATTACAATATACTTTATATTAATAGCAATAGCACTTATATACTGCTTCACAGAGCTTTACAGCCCTCTCTAAGTGATTTACAGAATCAGCATATTGCCCCCAAAAATCTGGGTCTTTATTTTACCAACCTCGGAAAGATGGAAGGCTAAGTCAACCTTGAGCCACTCAGAATTGAGTTCCTGGAGTGAGCAATGAATTAACCTGCAGTACTGCATTCTAACCACTGTCTACCAGGGCTATGTAGAAATCTATAATGATAAAAATATCACCCCAGCTCCCAAAACACCTAAAGAAAAGACTGATTTATTGCCAACTTATATTCAATTGATTTATGTCACACTTCACACAAGGATTCAAGATGACAAAATAAATTATTATTATTATATAGGAGTTCTTTAAGCTGCATTGAAAGGCAAAATGGAAAAAAGAATAGATAATTGTACTTTCTCCTTGATGGCACAAGTACCATATCTGCTGCTCCATAAGACGCACCTGACCATAAGACGCACTCTTGTTTTTGGCTTCCATGCATCCTGTTTTTGGCCTTCCTGCTTTCTGTTTTAACCTCTGCACATCTGGTGCGGAGGCTGAAAATGGCATGCAGAGGCCAAAATCAGGGCACCTGGAGGCCATAAGACACACAGACATTTCCACCACTTTTGGGAGACAAAAAAGTGCATCTTAGGGAGCAAAAAATAAGGTACATAATTTGGTCCAAAAAAGTATCGAGATATTGTTTCAAATTGTGATACTGCTTTTCTTTGAGTCTTTACCTTACCTACCTTTTATGTCTTCTTTTGCTCTACTGCTTCCTCAGCCACCTTCTCTGGAGTTTGGGTTTAAGAAGATTCCCTCAGTACACTCAGAACTTGCATTTGCAACTTCTCTCCCATGAAGACTCATGCTTTTTTTTTAAATACTTTTTATTGTTTATATATTAAAATATTGGACACAGTGTGATCATCCTGGCATTATCTCTGCCATACATACTAAAATACAAAGCAGATAATGTGTACTTTTCATTTATTACTAATTTTATACAATTATTTTTCCCTATATACTCATTTATATACCATCACATTCTGGGTCTATTCATCCTAATTATCTCCTTTCCAACTCCCACCTCTCAATTCCAACCACTGGTAAAATTTGTTTCAAATATCATAATATTCTGTGTCTCCTTTATTTTTAAGTTCTAATGTTAGTCTATCCATTTCCATGCAAACCAATATTTTCTTTATTATCTTCCTTTACAATGGGTTATTTTCACTCTTCCATTGCTGGACGTATACCATTCTCGCTGCTGTCAAAATGTGTAGTATTAAATATATCGACCCTTTACTATAGCCATCTGTTACAATTCCTAATAGGAATAATTCTGGTTTAAATTCCAAATCTTGTCATCTAGCCACGTCTGGATCTGATGCCAAAATTCCTTAGCTTTTTTTCACATCCACCACATATGGTAGTACGTGCCTGATACTTGGTTACATTTCCATGAAGACTCATTCTTGACTCCTCAACGAATGAGTGAATGTATTCATTTAAAAACATTTTATAGAGGCCCATTTTGACTGAAACTCTGGACAGCTCACAACCCAGAAATAAAACAATATCTATCTGCAATAAAATAAAAACATTTAAAACAAATATTACTGGATTTTCAGTTCAAATTGGGCACATCTGACATGTGAGTGTAATTTGGGGAAATGCCAAGGGGAAAGGATATCATTTGAACCACATTTTCATTCCCAATGTTGAGTGGATAAGCCTGAACCCAGTGCATTTTAATGCTGGGTATCAATGCAGTCCTATCTTAAATATCTCTTTCTGGTATTTTATGATGCTGTAGAAAATGAAGAGAAGCGTCAGTTTATATACATACCATGTGTATGTTTATAATTTATACACATGTATTTGTTATCAAAACACAACAATCTATGCAATTGCATTCAATCCAGTCGCAATATCTTGCAGGGTGAAGAGATCATGAAGTGAAAAAGTCTTAGTTTTACCATTTGCTCCACATGGCTGTGCTCCATTTTTTCATAACTCATCCTAAGTGGCTGTGTGATAAAATGTTTATTTTTTTCATTCAGTCTGTCATCTGCTCTGAACATTAGTTTAATTCAGAGACTCTGGAGCCATAATCAAAACACTATATTTAGCAAAGTCAAAGACATGAATTAATGCCTTATATTTCCATATCAGTCTCAATAATCATGTCCTCTGCATTCAACAAGGGATACCAAAAACCCTCTGATTGTAGTTATCATTGTAGAGATTATATCTATGAAATTTTCAGGACAATTTGACCTAAAATGATAATTTTAAGGCATATTTTAAATTAAATATTTAAAAAAAACAAAGTTTGAGACAATACATTGATATAGTATGGTTGTATCAACTCTGCCAAGAAAAGTGTATTAAATTTCTGATTCTCCAGTACTGTAACTTTGAATTCTGGATCCAGAAATCAAATCAGATCAATAAATTACAAGATCCCAATTGGGCTCCAATGTTTGATCAGATAATTTCTACATAGTATATATAACACTAGTCATCTTTGCTACTGCAAACTTTTAAATCAAGAATTCATAGTATGCTGTTGTTTTTCTCCCCATTACAGCAAATTAACAAGATCATAAATGTTAATGTCGTATCTATGTGCAAGGTAAGTGCCATTTTTGGGAAGTTGTGCTAATGCAGGAGAATTGACTATTTTGCATATAGAGTAATAAAAGTATTTGTCTAAAACAATTTCTGTACAATTTCATCTCTGTAAAGTTAAGTGCAATTATGTAGGCTTCTCTGTTGAGTTTCTCCATAAGTCCATTTTTGTCTAGACTCTAGTAGCCTCTAGAAGTGTTTCTACATATGTTAATAGTATAACATTTTCCTGAAGAAGAAAATGTAAAAGGTACTTGAAATTGTTCATATTTGAGCTTGTCAAGCCATTTTGGGTTTTTTTTTAAAGAAAAAAGTTTTCTTACTCTAGAAAAGAGGTATGTAGAAAGTATCCATATGCTACATCAGAAATATAGGTAGTCCTCAGCTTATGACAACAAAAAATTTTGAGACCAAAATGTCTGTTGCTAAATGAGACAGTTCTTAAGTGGGTTTTGCCCTATTTTATGACCTTTTTTGCTACAGTTAAGTGAATCACAGCAGCTGTTAGGTAAATAACACAATTGTTAAGTAAATCTGTCTTCCCTGTTGATTTGCTTGTCAGAAGGTTACAAAAAATAATGCCAGGACAGTACAGCTGTCATAAATATGAGTTAGTTGCCAATAGCCAAACTTGGATCATAGCAGTAGCACTTAGACTACTTCACAGTGCTTTACAGAGCTTTCTAAGCGCTCTCTAGAAGGTTTTACAAAATCAACATATAAGTTCCAGCATTGGTTTTGAATTTGTTTCAATGTATCTAATTCAAGTAATTGCATGGCAATTTATCATAAACAACCAATATTTTTCTAAAATGGTTACCAATGAAATGTCACAGAAAATTTTGCATTATTATCTTTTCCAGAGTTCTTTGTCAGACTGTGTATTAGGGGAAAAGGTGGCAAAAGAAGCCCAATATTAGGGCAAATGTTGTGGCCATACAACTTGCACTTTGAATTAGATTCAAAATGAAAATTGTAGATTAGCTCATGTTCTCATAATGGTGGTTGTACTGTAAAAATCAATAGCTTATTTTTTTGATAAAATACATTCTTTTTTAAATGGTAAATGCTACAGTACAGTTGATATATTAAAATAGAAATTAAATTTCTGATAGCTTTGGCCGGAGAACCATTTTTTCCTGATATTATGACCATTTATTTCAAAAGTAAGAAATCTAAAATTTTAAAATCATTTTTTAATGTTAAAAGCTGGCCAACACAAATTGTTGCATAAATTAAAAGAGCACTAGATGATCTGTGGCAAAGTAAAATAATTGTAGCCCTTTCAGTGACTTGCTTTTCTAGATTATTTACTTATCTAGGAACATTTATGTGGCTACCCAATTTACAAAATAATGGAAATTTTTACCCTTAAAAATCACAAGCAAAAAGCTTTTGATTTGTATGTGACCAACAGCTTGGAAAATGTTCATCTCTTTTGCCCATTTATGTTGTGCCTTCTTTTCCTCTAAAATGGAATGAATTATGAGAAGTGCCTAATACCTCCCACTTAATTATGCTGGCTGAGATGTATGGAATTGTAATCCATGATCAGTTGACTTTTTCATATTCTTATAAGTGGTCTAGACTGCCATTGCTGATACCTCTCATACAATTAGATTGCTCAATCACTTTTGCTTTCCCTGCTGTGATATTAATTAAATTTGATTTCTTGCACTGTCTAGCTAGCATCAGCACTAGATATTTGATGAAATTCACCTGTGTAACACAAGAACTTCTGAAACCTTTCTGAAATAATGCAAAATCAGACAGATGATGATTTCTGTCATGAAGTTGTGTATAAGTGCAGCTTATCTGAGTTGTGTATAAGTGCAGCTTATCTGAGTTGCTCAACATGTTTTATCAAAGAACCAAACTGCATAAGTAGAATAAAAATACACTGATGGCCTTCAAATTCTTCTATAATTCTTTGAGGTGAAGAGAGGTCAGCTCTTTTGAGAGGGCTTTCCTCAATCTGTTTTCTGCATATTACTCAATCGTTTTCTTATTTTTTTTCAGATGACACAATTGGTGCTTCCTCGCATGGTGGAAAGGTGAGTCACATAAACACATCCAGACAGCCATTATTATTTATAGGGGAAAATCCTTTCTTTGAAAAATTCATTACTGTGACTAATCAGTCAGGCCTCCATGTTTTATTGGCAGTGTAATGCTGTGTGAGTCATGGGATTGGGTGCATGAATCATCAGATGGTGAAAGCCTATCTTTACTTGATTCCCTTTTTTATTTTATTTTCACTGTTTGGTGATTTCTTTTTAAAATGGAATTAAAAAGCCTGAATGACTCATCAGTGAAAACTCAACAACAAGCTACTCTGTGGGGGTGGCTATGTTTCGGGATGTTCCTGGAAATAACCTTAAAGCCATTCCTGAGTATCACTGGAAGGAAAACGGAGAGAATAGAGAGAACAAGCTTTACTTATATGGAAGGTACAGAAAATTTGTGCATAAAAGCAATAGACTCTGGAATAATAGGGGGCTAAGAGATGGCAACCTTTCAGTATTAGTGTAGATTGTACTTTTGGAATTTTTCCATTTGTGCTGTTGTTACATGAGGTAGATAATTTTTCTGAAAATGGAAAATTATTGCTTGTTTAGTTCCTTCCAGTTCTATCCCCCCACCCCCAAATGGATACAGAAAACCATGCTATGACAAGTATCTCTCTTTTTCATCCAGCTTGATATATGTCTTCTTGAACCCACAGTATTTGGTTCTTTATTAAAGTGTCTTCTTCTGCCTGCAGATTCTTTCCTCCTTGCCTAAATAGTCCATCTTTCTATCCAGGTTCATTTGTTCATGTCTCTTCATGGTTGGAGAAAGCCAAAAAACTTAAAAAGAGTTTGGCCATTAAAATATTTTTCCTTCTTGACTTTTTAAAGGATTGATTGATTGAGCAAGATCTTCCTTGGCTTCACATAAGCTCTTGCTGAAATTAAAGTTGGTGGTGAAGTCTTCTTTTTTTGGTGCAGTTTCCTGGATTTGATAAGTGAGACAAAGAATATATCTTCCCCATATTAGTTTCACACTTTTGGAAAAACTTCTGAGTTGAACTTTGTCACGTTCTCAGGACTAAGCTTCCCATTTAGCTTTTCATATTTACTATTTAACACATTGATAGTTTTGCATAATGTGTAATCCATTCACCTGTAGAAGAATCATTGTCAGAAACTTCCAGTGGCTCAGATTTTGGTAAAGGTATTCTCCATTCTGCTTGTTGCAAACTGGTTGGGAAGCATTCAAATGACAATTATGTGACCATGTGACACAGTGATAGTTGTACATTAAGTGTTGTAAAGTGTCTGAATGATAATCTTGTGACCACAGGATACTACAATAGTCATAAATGTAAGGATTGGTCACAATCATAGGGGTTTTTTTTCCTGAACTGTTATAATTTTTAACTGTCATTAAATAAGGCAGTCAGTAAGTAAAGAGTATTTGTATGTGTATGAGAAACCACCAAGAAATCTCAGGTTTGTACCTAGACTGGGAATGTATTGTTTTTTTAAATAAATTTTTAAAAAAGAACAGCCAGGAAGAAGGTAATAACAGACCATTTCTAAATTGTTGTCCTGAAAACTACATGACTATTCTAGGCAATCACTAGGAGTTAAATGCAAGTGGGGTTTTTTTTATGCAAATACTTATGGATGTTATAGTTAACATTGTATATTTTAGGCTTCTGTTTTGTTTCAACAAATTTATAATTTATATTCTGTCTATCTTTCAGGTCCAAGGGAATCATAATTAATATCACTTCTATTACTGCAATAGGAAAAATTCCATTTTTTACTCTTTATTCAGCAAGCAAGGTACATATATGGGGAAAACATAATGTGTATAATTTTTCCATTCTTAAACTGAACTGCTTATTGGCAACTCGATATTTGCAATAGTCTTTTTAAAGAGGGTAATGTTTTCCTTATTTCATGAAAGTGAATATGGAGACCTTGGAATAATTAATTCAAATTTTAAAATGAAATGCACCTATAACTTTGTTGGTGTGGGACAGCCTTCTATTTAAAAATATAGTTGCCTCCTTCAGCTTTATGCTTTAGACATTTCAGACAATACCCTAAATTGTAGTTATTCTCAAACTAACAGCCCTGCTATTCTGGCAGCCACATTAGAGGAAGAAGGAGGGAACATGTGAGCCTAGTATACTAATTATATAAACATTCTCAGCCATGGAAGCGCATTGGCTAATGCTGGCTCAGTCATATTGTGTCTGTCAAAACTATTTCCCAGGATTATTGCAAGAAAAATATTGGAGGGGGGAATACTTTGTTTTTTAACTGATATTATTGCTTAAAAATATAAATCAAAGGTATAAAATCCTTAAGTAGCATTAAATAATAAAATAAATTTAACTAACATGAAAAAACACAAAAACACTTCACTAAACTTACAAAATATAATAAAATATATTTTATATATTTAATTTCCAGCTTTGCGGACTGGTGGGCGGGGGTGAAGAAGGGATGGTTCCATGCAAGCAGCGGGTACGTGCGCCTGCTGCATATGCAGATGGATCATGCATTCATGCGCTCACCCATTGCTCACACAAGTGGGGATGTGCACACTTGCCCACCATTTCTGCAGCCTGATTCTGAACGGTTCAAGGCCCGGTAGTGGGCTGGGGGTTGGAGATTCTTGCTCTATAATAAAAAGGTAGCCAACCAACCCTTGTTAATTGCTGAGGTGACAAGAAAGCTTGAAAAACGTTCCTAAAAGACATATTTAATATTTTGCATAAACTTGTAGTTTTTTGCAAAATTGGTCTCAATTTGTACCTACCATGTTAGTTGTTCTAGAATCTAGACTTTGAGGAGTGCTCTATTGATACAAGAACTGAGGGGAAAAATGGAAATGAGCTGCAAGTTCAAACATACAAAGTGAAGCAAGGTTACTGCTAAAATGTGAGTTCAAAACCCAAAAAACTCCTTGTGACTGGATGGTTGAACACTCAAACCAGTTCTTCATAATCTAGAGTAATGTAGTACAAATACAATCTTGGGTTTTATGACTCAATATATCTTCTTGTTCTGTTTAAGGTATATGAACAATATACTATAGATTATGAATGTGTTTAACTGATCATACAATATAAGTTAGATATACAACTTATATTATCACTTTAATAATTTAATACTACTTTATAATGCCTTGGTAAGGCCACACTTGAAATAATGCATCCAATTTGGTCACCATTATGTAAAAATGATGTTGAGACTCTAGAAAGAATGCAGAGAAGAGCAACAAAGATGATTAGGGGACTGGAGGCTAAAACATATAAAGAACGGT
>JANHFJ010001115.1:223646-235408 GCA_032468195.1 Cerberus rynchops | reverse complement strand
GCCCAGAGTCACATTGACTGAATTGGATTGTCTTGTTTAAAATAAATGAAAAATAAGCAAGGTCCTTGTTAAATATATCATTCAGCCAGCAGCACCTGCTTGAAAGAATATGCACACAAGGAAGCGCTGCCTGGAAACGCTGAAGTAGCTTGGAGTAATACAACTGCCAAAGCAAAATTAGATGTGTCAGCCTTATATTACAAAGAGAGATGGCGGGTAGGATCAATAAGATAAGAAACTGGACGAAGAAGTAAATGCTAGGTGGTCTAAAATTCCCCTGAAGAGCACTTCCTTCTTAATAAATCATTGACATGACCAGACCTTGCAAAGTCAGAAATCTAGTAGAAATTGGTGACATTTTTTGAAGGCAAAAAGTGTTGTATTTCAGCCAGATCCATCTGAAGTCCTTCAGAGGAAATTCTTTGGTACTGCTGGATCAAAGGGACTTTTGTCAAGATTAATATAAAGGGTACGGAGACACTGTAGAATTTACATGAATTCAACCTTTGTAGAGGGTTGAATACTCTTAATAGTTAAACAATCAAATACATTATCAAAATTATAAGAAATTTTAGAAAATGGGATTCATTAATTTTTGGAGAATCAAGGGCACTGTGTGAGCTTGATTTATATTCAGACCTTCTGTTTAGGCAATACTTAAAACATTGTTTCAGATTTCAAACATGTTTCATCTAGAATGTAGTTTTCAGCATTCTTGCTAAATAAATGTTTTATTATTGATCTAAATAATCTAAGTATTGGCACTGAAAGAGATTTAATTGCTTATTTTTTTAATCAGGGATTTTAAGTTATATGTTTCTTACATAATGGATAGTTAAATTTTCTCTTCAGGATAATTTTTATTGCTATATTAATTGGGAAAATTCTGAAATTCATTGGCACTTTTTAAAAGTGAATTTTCTGGTTTTTTTGCTATTTGTAGATTTCTAGACTTATCCATTAATGAACTAACAGCTTTGAATTTGAGAAGTCTAATGACAGTTTCCTATGTCAATCAACATAATTAGAGATATTATCACTTTAAACAAGGTTTTTGAAGTAGCTGGGGAAATAATTTTATTTTGATAATACATAGAATCTTTAAAATTATTAGTTCAATTTCAGTCTGTCCAACTCTTCTTCCCTCTAGTTTAATAATATGTAAAACATATGAAACATGTTTATATGACTCATATATTTCAACAATTTACTTGCATACATGAATATAATTATTGGAATATAGTAGCATACTGGATGATATTCTGAAGTTGTACTGCAGGGGGCAGTCGTCTACTTTTTATACTATCCTTTTTCATCACAACAAATTCAGAGCTCATTTTTAAATGATTTTTGTATGCCTTCCCTTGTGCTTTACAGTAATTGAAAGAAATATACCATTAGGACCTAGGTGGTTATAACTTAAAGGACTTCTATGTTAGTGTTGCAGTAATTTGATTTAGGCCTTAAATGTTCTAAAACATTTATATGTGTGCATGTATGTTTAAATTGTGTGTATGATGCATACACAGACATTAGCATTTCTCTTCCTACTCTCCAGATGCATGCATCCACATGTATATTTCCTCAAAATGTTAAAATAATGTTCTTATTTATCTGTTTTTTTTTTATTATTTTGTTTGGCAACAGAAACTTTGGTTCAATTGTGGTTGTAAGTTGAGGATTACCTATGCAAGAAAAAAATTATATCTGGTATCTTGTAAACTAACTATGAATTCCAGTTCTGCAAATATTAAATCTTTCCAGTTACAAATAGTTAACAAAATATGATCATAAACAGATGTAAATACTAATAAAAGTTAGGGTAGGACATAAATAAAGTAAGAATCCTAATTTTTTTTTAGATTCCATTATAGTGACTCAAGTCCATGTATTCCAATAATTATATTTATGTTTGCATGCATAATTAAATTTAACCCTTGCAGGTTAAATCACATTGTTCAGGTATAGTGATAATGACTAATATGCAGAAGTTGGATTTTTTAAAGGTATCTATGGAAACTGTATTTTTATTGGATGATATAGTAGTGGCCTCATAACTGGATGTCCAATTCAGCTATCTGGCAGTCGCCTCTGGAGTTGTTATTAAGTGAATCACTGCAACAGTTAAGTGAATTTAGTGTTGTTAAGTGAATCACTGCAAATGATTCTGCAAATAAACTGAATTTAGTTTCCCCATTGGCTTTTTCTGTCAAAAGGCCAGAAAAGGTGATCATATGACATTTGGATACTTAATAAATATGAACCAGTTGCCAAGAGTCTAAATTCTGATTATGTGACCATGGAAATGCTGCATGGGAATGGTCATAAGTATGAAAAGCAGTCATAAATCACTTTTTTCAGTGCCGTAGTAACTTTGAATGGTCACTAAATGAATAGTTGTAACTTGAGAACTATCTGTATTCTAGTGCAGGTAGTCCTCTATTTACGACCAGAATGAAGTCCAAAATTTCTGTTGCTGAGACAGTTGTTAAGTGAATTTTTCCCCATTTTACAACCTTTCATACCACAGTTGTTAAGTGAATCACTGCAGTTGTTAAGTTAGTAATATGGTTGTTAAGTTGATCTGATTTTGCATTGACACTGCTTGTCAGAAAGTTGCAAAAGAAGATCCTGACCTCAGACACTGCAACCATTATAAATATGAATCAATTACCAAAAGGTCTGAGTTAGAAAATGAACAAATCATATAACCTTCCATCCCTTATTAGTCAAGAAAGAGGAAATTTTCCAGTTTTCATAACACAATACACAATCAAATCACTTAAACTGTAAGCATACATATTTTGAAGTTATTCTCAGGTAGGTATATGTAAGAAAGATTATTATGTTCTTAACAGTAATTTTACTAAAAACAGTGGCTTTATTTTAAATAAACACACACTGTGATTTAGTTGCATGTTGTATGTTAATACTATGGTATTTTGTTACATAGTTGTGTACTAAGCTATACATGTTTTACATATTAGCTCATTTGTTAATATATATTCCTTTTTAAAAAGACTGAAATTATTGTGTTATTCTGAGTCATTGTTAATGTGAGTAATTGCTGAACACTTTAAATTGTTGTAATGACTATGTTTTCCTCATCCTTCAGAATAATGTTTTTCCACTTTTTCCAAATAGTTTTAGTGGAAAGTAATGGGTATTCCTAAAATATACTGTAAGGTATGGAAAACAACTTCTAAGTAGCTGTGCTGATACATCCATGGGATTTTTTTGGGAGGGGGATTTTTTTTAAGTGGCCGTAGCTGGTCTAGATAAACATTTTGTAACCCTAGCAACCTATTTTAACCATAAAGAAGTTTCCCTATTTTTTTTCCCCTACCAACAAGCTAGGGTAATTTGCTAAAAATGTATGTATGGTATTTACATTGGAGACATTTTAGAGGTTTATTTTTTCCTCAGCTAGGCAGCATTGGGAGGAACTGATGAATAGAAATTAAATTCTGGAAATTTTTGTCCCCTGAACTGTATAGTGGCTGCATAGGGACCCAGTGAGGTGGGTGAGCTCTACAGAGGGTCAAACTATAAAAGGGTTTCTTGTTAATAAATTAAAGTAAAAAATGCAGTGGGTTTCTTAGCAGACAGTTGTATATCAGTTATTTGTAATTAACTTTACTCTTTGAATGTAATATTGAAAATATACTATGGAAAACTAAGATACTTTTTTTTTCAAATAAGCATTATTAAACTTAAACTTTGCTGTCAAAAGTTATGACTGCTGTAACAGCCCCGAAGTCGTTCCTTCTTATGGCTACAGGAATTCCGCAGTGCTCACTCACCCACTCCACTGGGTCCCTACTCATCTACCATCGAGATCAGGCAGGTATAGCAGCATGAATCAGCTGGAACTTGCAAATCTCCAGCTTCCTTTCCACCCAGCAAGAAAGGTGGGGTTGGGGCAGATGGAGTTTGTAAACTCCAGCATGGAAAAGCAAAGCACTTGAAGGCAGGACAAGAAGCAGTGAACAGAAATTAATCAGAGAACCAACCTAGAAATAAGGAACAATTTCCTGATAGTTAGAACAATTCAGTGGAATGACTTGCCTCAAAACATTGTGGGTCTCCAACACTGGAGGTTTTTAAGAAAAGATTGGACAACCATTTGTCTGAAATGGTACAGGGTTTCCATGCCTCAGGTACAGGGTTGGAGTAGAAGACCTCCATAGTCCCTTCCAACTCTGTTATTCTGAAAATCTTTACTGTATATTAGATCTTTATTTAACAACCATCACAAATAATAAGGCCATAAATAATGAAATCCATGTATATGGCATAATGAATAGATATATGAATTGCTAAATATAAAAGGATTTAGGGAAGATCTTTGTCAAAATGCATATGAGAATAAGACCTGAAACAAAGTGTAACTCTGTCATCTTCAACCCTAATAATACCTGGGCAAACAATCTTATAAACTCAAAGTAAACTGCTCCAAACTTGATTGCAGAAAATAGGACTTCAGCAACAGAGTGGTCAGCACCTGGAATGCTGTACCCAACTCTATTGTCACATCCTCAAACCCTCACAACTTCAACCTCAAACTGTCTACCATGGACCTCACCCCTTTCTAAGAGGTCCGTAAAGGGGGCGTGCATAAGTGCACCAGCGTGCTACCATCCCTGTCCCCATTTATTTATATTGATTTCCTTCGTTTAGATTCATGTTCATACCTATACTTGTTCATACCTATATTCATGTTCATACCGATACCTGATGCCTTGTACATGTTTGACAAAATAAATAAATAAAATAAAAATAAAAATAACTTTGAATGCTGATAAAGGAATCCAAGGGGGGAAAATCGCAGACTTAGATAAAATAAAAATATGATCCTTTCATTTTATGTGCCATTTGTGATTGTTATGCTTATTATTGTTACATGAATGAATGAATGAATGAATGAATGAATGAATGAATGAATGAATGAAGCCTTTCTTAAAATAAAACCACTCTGCTATCTTCCATGTGGCATAAGTATATAAAATGGAATTTATAGGGAATCAGAATACCATTCTAAATTTTTAGATATTAGGCTTTATAAGTTAATTCTTCTGCAAACCTTTTAAACAATATTAGAATGCAGATAATACTTACATTAATTGATTAAATCAATAAGAAATTAAAATTCAAATTTTAGCAGATGCTTTTATGTTTCAAGTTTTATGAAATGCTGAAATTTATTTTCTTATTTTTAGTAAAGGATATTTTTATTTTTAGTAAAGAATGTACGACTTTATGTTGCCAAAATACTCTATCAATTGCTTAATTAGATCTTAGAATTAAAATCCCAATGTGTGTTTGTGTCTATCAATATGTTTTCAGAAGCTTATTATAAGAAATAGAAATAATTATATTTATTGAAATATTTTTGTACTTTAAATATTAAATATTAAAGTATTTAGTGGAACTTGTACCATAATTGTAAGTGATCAAACTGAGCACTTAGTGGTTTGTAATCATGTGTAATCAAAATGCCTAATCCATCTGCATATTTAAAAAGTGAGAAATGTTCCTTTTTACCTGTGATATTTACTTATTTATAATATTTATATGGCCGCCCATCTAACACAGGTGACTCCAAGCAGCATGCAGGGATTAAAAGCAGGAAACTCAGAGCATGCTGGTATTTGCTGAGGAGGGGCATAAACTTGAATTATATTAATCAATTGAAGGTGAATTGTGGATTCCATCTCGCCATTTTTCATAATTATTTTCCTTTTTGTTTATTAATTTTTGTAGTGCAATTGAAGAGTCAGAGTTTAAAACAGCATGCTTAAATGTTGATTCCCATTTTATTCTCACAAAAATTCTTAAGATGAAGACATAGTGACCAGGCTGAAATCACTCACTGAGTTTTATGGATATGCAGGAAGTTGAATCTGAATCTCATCTCTTAGAATATTTCCCTTATAGCTTAAGAAATTCCAATTACACATGGATTTTTTTTCTATTTTTGTTATTTTGATTTATGAACATTCCAACCCACTCATGAATATTTGTTTATCCAACAATAGTTTTTAAGGGATGCTTTGGGGTACACAGTATTATTAGTTTGAATTATTAAAATTGGAAATTCTAGGCCATAACTAACCAGGATCATGAACCCTGGTTGTAGCAAACATTGAAGCAGATTACTCTGTTTTGAAATTAATGAGAATGTTTAGTTTCAATGGAAAGGGAGGAAATGCAATGTGACTAGAGTCATTACTTTCAAAGTTAGTGTCTTGTCTCTCAGTAAAGGATAGAAATCTATTAATAGAATTATTTAATAAGCATCAACATGTTTTAGAATTAGTCAGTTTCTGGTGCTTTGGGCATACAATATATTCTGTTCGGAATGATATCCTCACAGATCAATGCCAATGAGCACATTGGAACTAAAAATGTAAATTCAGTATAATGGATTATTTTTCTTTATATGAATACAATTTTTGCTAGCATTTGTACGAATACTAAAGTTGCAGCTTATATGCAATGTTTGTACTGTAAGTAGGAATTGGTGGTAATGGACTGAAGCTTTTTTAATGTTGATTTTTATAACTATCTGTCAGAAACATTTCATGCTCATAGTGGGTTAACAGAAACCACTCTAAAAATAGAGTAACAGATGAAAGTAGTTAGGGGTTTGGAATTGTTTGTTTCCCTATATTGTTACTCAGCTGTGCCAGTATACTAGTCTTTCTGTGGCTTTTAATGGAAAATGTTAGAAGTACCAACATAATTTTTATGTTAGAACTGAATTAGTCATACACAGCTGGCATGGATACTCTGTGAGAACTGCCCAAAAGCTCTTTTCTCTGCACAGGAAGTTGCATCCAGAGCAGTAACTCAGTTCTTTGGTAAGTGTAACATGTGAGCATTACTAGGCATTTCATACTGCGGTTCTGCAGCCTGCTGTTTAGATGATCGCTTGACTGGAATACTGCTGTGGGTGCAACTTTATGTCCTGTTAGTGTCTTTTGTAATTATCTTTTTAAGGCACTATATCTGCAATAGCATCTACTGCATCAAAAATCATAAATTAAGAGCAGCTTTTGGATTGAGCATTTAACCTGAAGCAACCTCCAAGGTGGCGTCAGCATAGATCTCTGAATAAAGAAGTTGACTGAAAGATTATATGTAGGACCTGATTTTTTTTTCTCCTTACTGCCCTCCTATTTTTTTTTCTTCTTTGGTCTGAATGAAGCTTTAAGAAGAACTCTATTCACGCAGTGATGAAAAGAAGCGTTGGAGTGATGAACTACTACTGCGAGAAAAGTCTAAAGCGATAATTCCAGTGCTTATGCTTTAGTATTTTCCTAAAGTGCTTGTACTTGCTGTTTTTATGCTTTTTTGGAACAGCTAGAGCAGTGGGTTGATGGTTGACAAGAAATGTACTGCATTGCTTTCTGCCTGATAGAGTGAAGCATTCTTTGCAACTGTATGTTAGAGAATCTGGGTTGAACAAAGAGTATTATCATTATTATTTGCATTTCATTGTCCTTTATTGTCTGAGTTGTTACAAGTAAAGGCACTGTAACCCTACCTGTATATTTCAGAATTTTAAAATGAAGAAATATTAATCTTGAAGATCTGGTTTTGAATAACTACAGAAAAATAATTTTTATTTGTACATTTTAAAATTTAAGATTTTGTTAATTAAAATGAATTATGAATGGAAGCACTTGATTAGTCACGTGTGCCTTTTCTGGTAGAAATCTGACTACTATTAACTGGAGACTGACCTTGTTGGACTGGGGAGAGCTGTGATTATCTCTGCCAGAGCAATTGTCTCTTTCTGCACAGAATAGTGTTATGTTGTCTATAACAATGAGCATACTGTTTAGAAAAAAATTGTTCTGTAGAAATTAAACAAAAGCAATGTATTTGATATAAGATATAGAATTTAAGTACTGTTGTAGTTTATATTTTATATTGTTTGAATGAAGATCAATACTAAATAAAAATTCAGTAGGAACATATTTTTATTTATAAAATATTTCTTGAAAATTTTGTTAGAAAATATCTTGTTAATTGAAATGGCAACTAGAAAACATACTAATTGCAGGAGTTAAAAATTTGAAAACACAGGAGTAGTTTTTGTAACTTAGGTTAGAAGAAAAGAACTTTATGTTCTATCTCTGTTTCACTACAACAAGGCAATTGCAAATTTAAGTCGCTGGGTTTTTTTAATGATCAAATGAGTCGAGTGTGTATTGTTGTTTTGGAGGAGGTGGAAGATGATTCTCCCACATTTATTTCCAAACTGCCTCAGGAAAACTTATCTCTACATCCTTCAGCTTCAGAATATGGCATGGTAAGGGACTTCTCTTGTATGTGCCTTATTATAATTTTGGTTCAAATCACTTGATATTTTTGCATATCAAATATAATTGATATTCATCTGTTGAAATACAGAAGTTAATAAAAATACAAAATATATTGCCTAATTCTTATTTTATGGAATTCTGTATTTTCTAACATTCTAAGGAGGATTATTGTGGCCACTTTCTTTACAAATAAAAAGGGGAAATACTTAATGATCAAAACCATCTGCTAATTTAATGGATTCTAATTGGCTGGGAATTCTTTTTTAAGAACTCATGTTACACTCTGTTCTTAAACATGTATACATAGATCATGTGGTTTTAAACTACTTAATCTTGTAATGAAAGCTAATGTTCTATTAAGATTTATATTGATTCATTATTCTATGAACATGTGCAGTGTTTTCCTAAATTTTGTGATGATGATAAAACACATACAATAGATATTTTTAAAGATATGTGATGATTGTCAAGAGATCATTTAGATATTTTGCACTTCTTTGCTTATTATAATAAACTATGTAAACTTGTATTTTCTATTGGCAAGTTTTGTAATGATTGTAGAACACATGGAGTAGATATTTTTCAAAATATGTAATGAACATCGTCAAATAATTTAGATATTTTGCACTTCCTTGCTTATCACAATAACTACATAAACTTTTCTGTGTTTTCTGTTGGTAAGTGAATGTGTTATTGCATTTATAAAGGTAATCTCTGGTAAGGAGTATATATTTATTACACACACACACACACACACCTCTTTTTTTCTGTGGCAATATGTGATATATTCCATAATACAATACATTTTTGTTTTGTTTTGAAAATTTTAATTTTAAATTTTAGTTGTTTAAGCAGGACATTTTTTAATGATGGCTTTTATAACTTTCTAAGATAACTTTCTAAAAGTTTTTAGTTATTCATATTTAAATATATAGTTACATTTGAACACGTAACTTAAAATTAAAATATATTGCTATTGTTTATATTTCAGCCACCACTTGTCCAAGCTATATTTAATGGAGATCCTGATGAAGTTCGAGCACTAATTTTTAAAAAAGAAGATGTCAATTTTCAGGTAAGCAGATTTGTTTTCTCTTTATAGTGCTTTCTCCTTTTTAGGATACTATTTAATCTTAGTAAATTCAATTCATGCAAGAAAAGCTAATAGTATTAACACTTTCTTTGATAGATTTTAGCTATTTTTAATGTACTAATCTTAAACAGATCTCTCATACTTTTAAAACGTATTTTTAAAGATTCAATTATCATCAACAAATTGCAAGAAAGACAATTGTTATGCCAAATGTCATTTTGACCCTGTATTAGTCAAATAATTTATTTGTGTTTATTCTCTATGTTGATACTCCACTATCAAAAAAATTCTGAATATGTTATTTGGCAGTTTAGTAGATTTGGAGTTCATTTTCTTTCATGAATGCAAGAAGCTTCCTAATACCATTTGGTATACCATGAATACCAATGCTTCCTAATCACTTTATTACTAGTATGAGTAAGTTTTCATTTGTTATTGACTTTATTGGACAAAAATTTCTAATAAAATGTTAAAGTGTTGCATACTTCTTTCAGTGTTCTATCATAAATATTATTCCATTAATGTCAAAAATTACATGGGGCCCAAATAAATAAATATTTTTATATTAAAGTCATTCAGTTAAAATTACTGATTTAACAGTTTCCTTTTGTCATTTCTAAAATTTCTTGGAGGAACCTAAAAGATTTTTGTAGCATTTGGGAAGTTGTTGGATCTTGGAACTGTGCTATTGTTCACATAACATAATCTAACCCTCTTCATTCCATTCGTTCTCCCCTCCTCTGTCCCTTTACACAGTTAGAGCACATACTCATTAGACTGTTTTGGATTTTTTCCACTGGCTACGTAAAAACAAAATCTGGAAGGATGGGTTATAGTTAGTATGAATGGCAATATTATTCTTACATATATGCAGTTATATTTTATCTATATATTTGTTTGGAAATGGTGTATAATATCTGTAACTTTGCATTCCTGAATATAAAAATAAACTGAATTTATGTATTAGTAAAAAAGCATGATTAATATTCTATCCATTAGTCTGGCATACTGTGAGCAATATATTTTATGTACTAATAAGAAACAGCAATGGCAGTTTAATTATTTCTTTGTGATATTTGATTACATAACATTATATACATTCTTAATGACCCTGATAGTGAGACACAGATAGATAAATTTTATCATGACAGTCTGGTGCTAATCTGTTCATTTGCTAGAAAAGAAATCATTTGGCAAATGGAATTTCCTGAATAAATGTAGGAAACATTCATTTTATTGATTTATATGTCATTAAATATTTTATTGGTATGAAGCAATAAAAGAGGCACCTAGAGCATTCTGGAGGAAGATCAGAAGTGAAGTCAAATGAGCATAAGTAGGACCCTGTATGAGGACTTACCGTAACCTTGTGGCGATAGTGGGGGAAACATATTGTTTATTTCTCCAACCTTTTTAAAATAATTTTATTTATAGTTTTTTTCTTTAACATATATAAGTGCTAATTGCTCCCTTATTGCATCTGCAAATTGCTGTCAGGAGCCCTGTTCTGGGTGACTAGGGAGCCATTTTGTGACAAGGCCATTTGTGACAAGGCCATTTTAAGCAATATTCTTAGAATGTGTCAGATACAGTAACTTGACTTGTCAGAGTTGAATTCTGGCTGGGCAGATCCTTTGGAAGTAGCTGAAACAAATCTAAGCCCTATTATCTGGGAGGAGTTTAAAGCTGTTGATCCTGAGGTGGGCAGGGTTTTCGTGGGTGTGAACTTGGCCAAAGAACTTTGCCCCTCCTGGTTGGTTAAAGTCTCCCAGAGGTGGCTTGTGGATGGGACCAAGCAGTAGTTAATGCCTCTTTGTGGAAGCAGGTGGTACTGCCTGCCTTGAAAAAGGTGGTAGTGTGCTTGTTTTCAAAAGCTGTCAGTGGACCCAGGCATGTTACAGTGTGGGCTCAGACTGGGTATAGCAGGAGATTATGAGTTCAAGTTCCACCTTAATTGGTTGACAGCTGGTTGATTTGGAGCCTGTCCCTCTCTCAGCCCAACCCATCTCATAATTTTGTGGGGAAAATAGGAGGAAGGTGTATTGGATATGTTTTCTACCTTGTGTAATTTGTAAAAATAATAAAGGGGTACAAATAAACAAATATATAAAAATAAAATCGCACTCAAGCAACATTGGTTGTATCTGCTCATAATCTTTGGAGGACTCAGAGATGGTGCAATTGTCCTAGTTCTATTGGGTCTCTTGATGACTTTCAATATCAGTGATCATGGTATCCTTCTGGATTGTCACTGGGAATGTGAGTGGGAAACACTACTTTACAGTAATTCTTCTTTCATTTGTGACCAGTTCCAGTTAATGTTGGTGGGTAAGGAG
>JANHFJ010001115.1:183192-195160 GCA_032468195.1 Cerberus rynchops | reverse complement strand
AGCAAGAAAACCATATTCTGACTTGGCACCATGTATGAAAACTAGAATTTATGAGACAAGCAAGAAAACTTGGCAAGGATGGGATTTCTCACCTCTGCAAGAATTTATGGAAATTTAGGATGACTTTTTCTTAAGCTTAAACTGACAATAGAGCCAGTTAAGCAGGCTCTCACAAATCTAAGACTTGAATCTAAGATTTTTACTGAAAAATTTTTAGGAAACCAATATGAAACAATCCAGCAACTGCTGTGTTTCAAGAGCAAGGATTATTTATAGAACCAATATTGAAGTCCTTCTGACCGTCTTTCATTTGCCCACTCTATAGTATATCACAGGCAGACTGACTACTACCTCTTTTGATTTTAATCTATTCTTTGTTCTGGCAATGGTCAGACCTGCTGTTATGTTTTCTCTGATTTGAGAACTCTTACATTTTAATGGAAGATGGGCTGGAAAAGTTGTAATTACGTAAAGGAAATAGTGGGTCTCAGATCATATTGGGCAGGCAATGCAACCCTTCAACCAGCTTTGTTTATCAATGGTGTGACATACTCTTACTCATCATTCTGTTGTTGAATCAACTTACAGAGAAGGGTCATTCGTCTTCTTTTTCTTCTTATTGCAGGGTTATGAAAATAATTTGCATGGAGTCCAGTTACAGACCCCACACACACAACCTTTCCATTACCAGACCTTTGGACTTCATGATTAAAACTAATCAACCATTAAAATTATTGGAGTATGCCAGTATGCACAAAAACTTACCAGCTTGCAGTGTTCAATGCTAATGGAGAACTAAGAGCCAGTCCATTTTTGCTACTTATAATGAAAAGACACAGAATCCATTTTTGCTGCTTATAATGAAAAGACAAACACAGAAATCAGTCAGCTCCCCAATATTCATCTACCAGGAAGGAAGGAGTACCTTATTCTACTCCTCCGTTTTGTGCTGCAAAAAACAGCTACAATTGTTTTTTCTGGTCCATTTTTTAAAAAATAATAATTCATTCATTATGGTGGCAAGCCAGCAAACTATGTATTCTGCCTTTCATGCAATTCTGATTTTCAAACCAATAGTCTGGGAGATAAGGAGCTGAGATACAGAGCAAGCCAAAAATTCCCTGCAATAGTGATGTGGGATGTTTGGAGCCCATCTCAGTTCAACACAGTTATGTGCATAATGACATTTACTCTTGCAAACAGAAATCCCCAACTGCTGAAAATATCCGTATTGCAACAAGAAAAAGCTAAGACTCATGCAATGGTGATTCTCCACAGGGGGAGTCCATCAATTTTCACCCCATTTTGAGAGTTTTGTACATTGGTCCATAACTCCTTAGAGAGAA
The DNA here is from genome assembly GCA_032468195.1 of Cerberus rynchops. Taxonomy (NCBI): domain Eukaryota; kingdom Metazoa; phylum Chordata; class Lepidosauria; order Squamata; family Homalopsidae; genus Cerberus; species Cerberus rynchops. Next base: position 193,814 of record JANHFJ010001115.1, on the reverse strand, counting down.
GGACATTTTAAAGAATCCTACCTTACAATCCCTATGCTTTAACAAAACTGGAAAATCAATATTAATTAGTCTTATAGGAATGGAAGCAAAGTTCTGAAGATTAAAGTTTCTCTTCATCGCACCATGAAGGAGAAACACCACTTCTGCAGAGCAAAGCCAGAGCTTTGTTCATGCCCAAGGAGTGCTGAAGTGACTAGTCAACCAAAGCTCAATCATCATGCCTCTTCAAAAGCATCTCCATGAGAAAGAAACATTAGCTTCTCTAAGCAATGGGGTTGGGCTGTCACTTGACTATGTATAAAGTGGAGAAGCCATTTTTTCTCTCTTGAGCAATGCAGTTAAATGGAGTTATAGTTGAGGCACCTTTCTGAAGCCCTTTGATGAAAAGAATAGCCTTCTAAGAAGCAGATGAGGGTCTGTGTTGCTTTTCATCACTCAAGAAAAGTCTCATACTCATGCAGAGCAGCCCTGTTTTTGGACCACAAGTTGACCAGTTGAGGCAAGCCTGCTCTACCTTGCTGCTTTCACTGAAAGCACTGAAGAATATTGTATCTGCTCTTCACAAAACTAATAGATAAGAAGGTGTCAGATGAAGATACAATTAGGTTGATGCTTACCTCTAGGATTCCCCTGGTCTGTATTGCAAACACATAGCATTGACTGCACATCTCAGAAATGAAAGCATTATGATTATGGCTGTTCAATTCTGTGATTTAATATGATTTAATATAAGTTCTTTGGAGTGTCAATTGCTTTTAATTACATTTCACTTATCTACTTTTTCTCTGTAGGTGGCAAATCTCACAGTATGAAAGGAGTTATCAGAGGTCTTGATTGAAGGATAGATTGATAGTTATGATGTTAAATTTCCAATGTTCTGCTCAGCGTTTATTTTACTGCAGTATCTTATGAGCATTCAGAATAACATAAATTTTCCAAATATCTATGGGGGAAAAGAGATTATTAGAGAGCATTAATTAAGACAAAAAAGAGATAATGTTGTTTACCTTCTTGAAATTCCTAAGGTCCTTCTCCCGTCTCCAGCCACGTTTCATTTTTGTTATATCGCAAGAATAGGGAAATAAAATCTTACTACAATACTCATAATCCTGGAAGCTCAGCACATTTGCTGAAGAACAATGTATCACAATGGGTGTAAGAGACTTGCTCGAAATCATTCTGATAGCAGAATAGCAGATTTATTTATTTAGTGTATGACAATGTTACATTAGCCAGGAGACTACAGTGTTAATACAAAGTAGTTGTTTGGCTGCTGATGATTGATCAGTTCACTCTCATGCACTATCAGAGTACAACACAGGGGGCAAGCTAGCTCCACACTCAGAAGGCTTGATGGCGTTCTGCAGCATCACCCAGGGTTTTTCCCACAACCAATGTCACCCTGCATTTAGCAGATCTGGCAATGGTTGAATTCATATTGCCACTTGAAGTGCCATTTTTCCCATTGAAGTAGTACCTGTGAATTTATTTGTATGTAATAGGCTTTCAGACTGCTAGTTTGGCAGAAGCTGAGGCAAGTGATGGGAGTGCACTCTATCCTGTGGTGCTAGGACTTGAATCATTGGGATACAGACCTTCTCCAGCATCATTAAGCCACTGAGCCACCATGCCTCTGTGAGAATAGCAGAAACAAAAAGGGGGCTTCCGGTTTGATGCCTCAGCGTAATTAGACATGAAAGCAGGATGCTCTGCTTTTGTGTTAGCTTTCCCCTGCCTATGGACTCCTGAGGGGGCTGAAAGTCACCCTGTAGGGGCAACGAAGTGAAGGAGGGGTGCCCGGTGAGGTCAGGGGGAGACTGCAACTCTCCTGGAGGACCCCCGGGCAGAAAATCCCTCTAGCCATGGCAAGAAGAAGAAACAGCCAAAATGGCTGCCCATAGCTGGGACGACTGTTGAAGTCAACATCTGTGCAAGTGCAGGGGCAGAGTTGTTGAACAGTGGAGGAGCTGGGTGAGAAGAATTTTTTTTGTCTCATGACTACTTGGACTCCCCCTGAACAGAATTTCGAACAGAAAAGTTTCTATAACCATGTTAACCAAACCAAAGCAGTGAAATGAAAAGGGGGGAAAGAAAAAAAAAAGGGAGTTAGTTTAAAATGGTAGAGAACATCTAAAAGAAAAGACAAAAACTGGGGAAAATAAAAAAATAGACTTTCTAATTTGGCAAGCTATGAATGGACTGGCATTTGGACCTGTTGAAATAATGGATTTGAATCAATTTGTTCAGTGTATTTAAATATAAAAATGGAAAAAGCCATCATTAAAGTTCAGTTATTACGGAACCTAAAACCAGCCCTATACCGCCACCTGTTGATGAAAGAAAGTGCAAGATAGTGTGGAATAAGGATATACTTGTGAGACAAGACTCTGGAGGATTAAAAAGTATTATTTTATTATTAAACTGTATCAAAGAAAAATTTTTCCTGGGACTAAATCAAAGAACTAAGTGTTAGATATCTGATAGAGGGAGATTTGAAAGTATAGAGACTTTCAAAAGATTGAAGAGATTTTGATTTGAATATTTGGTTGCTGTTGGTTGTTGAATAAAGAGACTAAAGGTAACCTTACAAGATGATTCAGCAGCAGGAAGAGATGAAATTTTGGCAGGAGATGGCAGCGATGATACAATATTCAATACAATGTTCCATTGTCAGGACAGTGTCATCTGACAGCCCCGAAGGTGCAAGCCTTCTCTGTGGCTGCACCCTCCCTCTGGAACGAATTGCCCCCAGAGATTCGGACCATTACGGACCTTCTGGCGCGCACTAAAAACCCACCTATTTCAGCAAGCCGGTCTGGCCTAGTACTTTACGGGATTTTAAACTTTAAATTTAAATTTATTTTAAATTTATTTAAATTAGTTTTAATATTTTAATTAATTTAATTTTAACTTTTATATCTGGGTTTTTAATGAATTAGCCACTGCTCTTTGTATTTTAATTTGGTTTTTTAATTGTATATTTCTATTTTTATCGGGCTGTGCACCGCCTCGAGTCCTTAGGGAGGGAGGCGGTATACAAGTGTAATTAAATAAATAAATAAATAAATTGCTTATTATATTATTGCATTATTTTGCTACTGTAATGTTTACACCTCTTTTCATTTCTCTGTTTTTACTGTTGGAAGCCACCTAGAGTAGCTCCACAATGAGATAATAAGTAAATTTAATAAATACTGTATATGCATATACATATTTCAGTTAGAATATGCTTGCATTTTAAAAAATATAGTTATAGTTATACCATAGCAGTACAGATCTACTTGCTTTGAGAATTACCGTACTCTTAACTTCAAGGACAGTTCATAACTAACATTTATCCAGTGTCATTGTAACTTTGGATGGTTGCTGAATAAATGATTGATTAAGTAAGGACTATCTTGCTTAATTCTAAGTTTGACTAAATTATATTTTAACATTTAGACTTAACTGGTATTAAAATTGATTTCATTACAGATTGCCAATGAAACACCTTTAGATGTTGTAAGTACAAGAATCTTTGCTGTGGAAATCTTATAAATATTCTGAAATGTGGAAATTAGATTGAGAAATCAGAAATATTTCATTAAACAATATAATGTATGATTCTATTAAAGTTTTTCAGAATGCACATTCATTCATATGTATCTGACTCCAGCCTTTTGAAGCAACTTTCCGTTTTTCTGGTTGCTGTGAGAGGTACTTGTCCGATAGTAGAAAAATACATTGCTACTATACAGAGATGCAGAAAAGTGCTATGTTTGTATTCTCACATGCAATTAGCAGCTTTTTACAACAGAATCCAAAAAGCATTTAACATTGTTATTCTCCTGATAGCTAATTGTCCATCTATTTGTCATGTAATGTTTGGATTTCTTTTTAGCAAAGACATTTGGATTTTATAAACTGAGCTTTGATATTACTTACCCATTAATTAAGATGGAATAATAGGTATTTATGTTAAACTAATAACATCTGATTACATTATGTATTTTTATTTAGTTAATGGAAACATCAGGGTCTGACATGCTGAATGATTCAGACAACAGGGCATCGATTAGTCCATTGCATTTAGCTGTAAGTACTCAATATATCCAATGTTTAATGTAGGATTATTTAAAGCTATCTGATATTTATATGATTTAATATTTACTGTTCAGTAATTTGTCACATCTAAGGTGAACATGAGGTAATGTTTTCATTTTTTTGTGTTTAGGCCTATCATGGACATCACCAAGCTTTGGAAGTATTAGTGCAATCTTTGTTGGATCTCGATGTCCGGAACAATAATGGAAGAACACCTTTGGATCTTGCAGCTTTTAAGGGACATGTTGAATGTGTGGATGTACTCATTAATCAGGGAGCCTCTATCTTGGTAAAAGACTATGTTATAAAGAGAACACCAATACATGCTGCTGGTAAATACATAGTTTTTATATTATAGTCAAAGATTATTTTACAGATGAAAGAATGTTTATGGTCTGTCCTTTGTTTTCCTTCCAACAGGTCCTTTGTCAAAATGTTTTAGGTATTTGTGTCTTAGTATAATTCACTTCGTTTTCTTATTTTTTAATTTATGTAGGTGTGTGTGCATGCGTAAATGAATATATATATATTAGTGCAATTATAAACCTATGCACAGAAAAACTTACTGTATTGAATACATTTACAACACTATACAAGAATTTCAGTTTAAAATGATTTAAATATTTCAAAATGTTTAAAATAATGATAATCAGTATCATTTTGCTAGTCTTTGTCTTGAGTGCAAAATAGAATATATTCGTCACTATAGTTTTCTCTCAAGGAATACATAAGAATAAACTGTTCTTGTATGCAGGAAATCCTGCTAATTTATGCTATAGTCACATAATTCTATGTTTAAAAGAAATTTATTTATTTAATTTTATTTCACTGAACTGAATCTGGCCCTTTACAATATAATAAAAGCAAAATAAAAGCGAAATGTAAAATACATTAAAAAGATGATAATTTGTCTACTTGGCAAAAAAAATAATGTATAAAATATATCCAGCGAAAGTTTCCACAAACAAACAGCTCATACAAGCCCTGAGATAACAGTCATATCTTTTAAGGTCTCCAGAAACTCCATCAAGGTAGGAGTAATGTGGATCTTAGGGGGCTTCATTCCAGAGTACCATTACGGAAGGCATACTTCCTGGCTCCCAGTAGACGGCACTATTTAACTGGTGCACACTAACTTGATCTGTTTCTAGTGGCAGAAATCATAGGAGATAGGCAGATGCACAAATAACTTATTTCTATGTCATTTAACTTTGTAGGTGGTAAGTAATATTTTGAATCACATCTATAAGTATGCTGGTAACTACAGCATATTAAATAAGGAAGTTTTATATTAAGGAATAGATTTAAAATGATTACATAATATAAAAATATTTGCACAAAGCAGATTGAATACAGATATATTCAGATTTGAGGTGATCCATTAATTTCAGTTGGTAGATTCGGGACTCTCATAAAACAACTGATATATTAGTATGATATCTATTATATCTTAAATATAGTTTTGTACGGATATATAGATATAGATATATATTATAAAATTGGTAAGAAAGTTACAAAAGTAGATGTAACTCTTCAAAATTGACTTCTTAATCACTGGTTATGATTACTATTTGTTGATGCTATTTTACAGCTACAAATGGTCACTCAGAATGCTTGCGGTTGTTAATTGGAAATGCAGAACCACAGAATGCTGTGGACATTCAAGATGGAAATGGACAGTAAGTTTCAAATAATTGTATCTAAAGTGAGATAAGCTGCACAGTAGGATTATCTATTTGCGGATAACTATAATGTAACTATAAGGTGTATCATAGCCTTTTTAATGTATATATTAGTATGAACTGTTATATCAAATATATAAAATAAATGTTGTGTTATACATTATTACATAATATAATATAGATTATAGAATATAATTATTCTGATTACTGCCTTTTTGTGGAGTAGTTTGAGATGGTTTCAGTAAGAGTAACTAAATTATATCTTCATAACAACTATTATGAGGAGGAATGTGTGGCTGAAAGTTGTCAAGAATGTTCCATGATCGATATAGACTGACGCACAAGTAGCTGTGACAAGGGACTCCAATCCAGGAGTCCCTTGTCACGAGGGACTCCAATCCAGGAAAAGCCAAAATTAGTGGAAGAGAGGACTTTGTATAAAGGCCTTTCTGGCCATAGTTACTCTTATTCAGAGTAAGGAAGAATTCCTTGGTAGAATTACACCAGTTCCATTGCCAAGGCAGCAAGGAATAAAATATATTTTAAGTCCACAACAGCCAGATAAAGTTTGGAAGCAGCTCACATAGACACCTGTCTAATTCACTAAATTATAAATTCTGACTATTATACAACAATCAGATCTACAATATTCTGTAATCATAGCCACTCTCAATAAAAGCAGCTTTAACATTCCTGTGGAATTGATTTCATGTTTTAGTTTACCTCATGGGGCTGATATAATCTGCTGTTTGAGCAGGAGCTATAAATTAAGGAAAAACCCAAAATTGTATACCAATTCTGTCAAAGCACAACCCCATTTAAAACTAAAGATGAAAGATCCATGATACAGTGGAACCTCTGGTCAGGAATGCTTCTGACCACAACCAAATGGGGTACCTACCAAAAATTTCATGAACTGTTTGTATCCGGTCACAAACAAATACTCAGGTGGCGATCAAACACGGCACAGCCGATTTTGCCTTCCATGCCCCCCCCTTTTTTTTCTTTTTTTTTTTTAGTAAATCTTGCTTCCAGTCACGACCAAATCAGGTGCCAACCAAAGTTCTGGAACAAATTATGGTTGTGACCAGAGGTTCCACTGTACTAAAGTAATTGGGAATATAATGCCACTGAGTTTTGTCACAGAATTGGTATACATATTCCTCCCTATTCAGAACCCAACAGTTTTCAAGCACTGGGACAGACAAGGTCTCAACAGCATGACTTACTAGACCTAGGGTCAAGCTATACAGTTGAATATTGTCAGCCCTTCTATCCTGCTCCTGCAGGAAGTCAAGCAAGTGCAATTATTAGTTTCTCTGTATGTTATCCAAGCCTTAATCATAATTGGAAAAGGTCCAAATACTCTTTTTTTCTAGATCCTCTGAAGTTATAGTTCATTTACTTTCTCAACAGCCTAGCTCAAAAAGGAAATGTTGGAGATTAGGCATAAATGTTGAGAACTATTGGGGCCGATGGTTGTGTCATGAAAAAAGGGTACATCAGTGCCTCTTTCATTTCAGGCAGAACTGCCTCACTTAAAGAAGATTTTACCATTTACATTCCACTTCCTAGGATACCTTAATTAGCTAAAAAAGTTAAGCAAGGGCAGATGACCTAAGGATCTTGCTCATTTCCTAAGGAGATAGGATCAGACAAATCCCCGGTAATAGGTAGGACAAGACAACTCCTCAGTCAGTTTGCATTGACTTGCCAGTTGGAGTCTAAATCTGAGTGATCTGAGTAACTGGAACTAAAGCAGCATCCTCTAAGCTGTCCTTTCTACAGCATTCAGCAACTGCAAAACATGGCAACTTGCCTAGCATTTCCATTCACCAAATGTGCATTCAACAATCACTTGTTACCCTCCCATATTTTAAGGGTCAACAGCTGTCATGTATAAATCTACATATTTTATCTCTGACCCTCAATGTAGGGCAAAGGTTCAGATCATCTGGCAAGAAATCTAGGGGTTGTAATAAAAACATCACAGAAAATTGTTACTTTATTTAAGGAATATGTTTTAAAGACTATATATACATTACAGAAATGTGGATCCAAAGATTGTACATTAGAGAATATTGCAAATAAAAATAGGGTTTGTTACTAAAAACAATAAAATGAACAGAAAGTATAGTGACTTGGAACCCTAGTTCTTTTTTGTAGTACATTTTTGTGGAGTAGGGAGAAAAAAAAGCTTGACTCCTAGAGATTTCATGTAGTTTTCTGGTAACAATATAGAAATGAAGGGAAAGTGTTACTTTTTGAGTTTTGTCTGATCATGCAGTGATCTCCCACCCAAATAATAAAAGACACAAGGTCCTTTCAAAAATGATTTATATCATTTAAATGTACAGGACCTTTGCTGTTGGAAGTCTAACAACTCATGGATCAGGTTTCCTTGTATTGCTTCTCACTGCCTATTTAAGCAAGTTATACCCATGATAGTAGAATGTTGTTGCTACTGTACATTGTATCATCTTTGTCTTTCAGAACCCCTTTGATGTTGTCTGTTCTTAACGGGCATACAGATTGTGTCTATTCCCTGCTCAACAAAGGAGCAAATGTAGATGCCAAAGATAAATGGGGAAGAACAGCATTACACAGAGGGGTAAGAGAGACAACAGGTGTGTCCTCCTACCCCCACCCTGCTCTTTGCTTCAATAGGTAGCATTGCTGCAGTTCCAACTAAGGTAACAGAAATATTATGTTGGATCCAGACTAAGCAGGTTTCATTGAAATCATAACTTATAAATGCAATTGATTGTACAAAAAATGTATTGCAACTTAGTCTAAATCCAGTTTACTATATTAATCTACATTATTCATAGTGAATTTATAAATCTTATATTTTTCATTCCTATAATTAAAAAAAATGTAATTTACATTACCAAGGAAGTATCCCTTCCCAAAAAATTACTGTATCTACAATGTATTATCTTATTCTTTAGAAATATTCCATCTGTATCCAACTTCATATTTTCATCATAATTGGTCTGGCAGAATATATATTCTCTTTTTTCAGATTCTCTTTGCCATCAGCCAACAGAGATTAAGGGGCAGTAATGTGCAACTTAGTTTGTAGGGAGCTACTGATAAGAAGGGAAAATAGAGTACAGAGAGTTGGAATTCAATAGTAGGCATCCCCAAATATATAGAAAATTGTTCTTGATACTGCTTGCATTTGTGAGATAGAATAAATCGCTAAATATGTTTTATTTTTTATTTCAGAATCTCACCATTTATGGAGTTGATTATTTATAACCTAAGAATATTGCCCAAATCTTCTTTATTTTCTTATATTAAGTTCTGTGTGGTAACCTAGGCTGGAAAAAACTAAAGCAATACAAGAAAATATGTTTATCAGAAAACAGAATGGACATTTATTAAAATGATACTGTTAACAAAGAATAAACAGACAACAATCTTAATATTTAAGAATACATTACTAGGGCAGTTGGTGGGAAGCAATATCATGTCTTGAACGTCAGGGCTCAAGATCTTAAGTCTTTGTAATGTGCTGAAGACAGAAAATTTGTCCAAAGCAGAAGTATTTCTACAGTTGGAGAACCGAGTTCAAGCTGACCAATCTATACTTCTGATTTAACGTCATTGTAGATCATCTACAATTTAATGTAGATGCTTTACTATAATCCAGGAAATCAGCTTGAATATAATTTTTTAGATTTTAACTAAGATGTGCATGAACGTCTTATTTGGTTAAAGTCAGCAATGGTCCAGCAAGATAACAATGGAACAAGCTAGATTAATCACAAGATCCCATCTGACTTTTTGTATCCACAGCTATCTAACTTCACTCCATTGTATTCTCTGAGCTTGGTTGGGTGTGTGTGTGCGTGTGCGTGTGTATGTTTCATTACACAACGTAATTCCTTCAGTGTCCTAGAAGATGTTCAACGCAGTAATATCATTCTACTTAGACAATAAAAAGTTTGTAAGAAAATAGCCAAACTCAGAGAGCATCAAGGACTCCATAGTTCAATCCTGAGCTACAAATATTCTTTTCTATAGTAGCTTTGCTCCTTTACTGATACAAAAACGAATAAACAACTGTATTGCTTATTAGTTTGTATATCAGTAAAGCAATTGTAGTGAAATAGATGAAAGCTGGTTGGGGAGAATAATTTTTTATTTTTTTCATATCTGCAAGCATTTATATGTATGCTTAATGCACATTTTATTAATTTTTTTTCTCAGGCAGTTACTGGGCATGAAGAATGTGTAGAAGCACTGCTTCATCATGGTGCAAAATCCACATTACGAGACTGCAGAGGACGTACACCTATACATTTATCTGCTGCTTGTGGACATATTGGGGTATTAGGAGCACTCTTACAATCATTGTCACCTGGGGATATGATACCTGCTGACAATCAGGGATATACATCATTACATTGGGCATGTTACAATGGTAAGAAAGTAAATATTGTTTTGTAGGGAGAATGGCAGAAAATAAATGAAATTCCTAAAATGCTAGAGGAATTTCAAAAGATTCTTGCCAAAAGCAGTTGTATGTATCCAGACACATGCTATGTTGATATGTATATATTAAATTTGTTCAGAATATTGTAAACCGATTCGTCGCAGAATATATAATTAGTAAATTTATAAAACAGCCACCAATTTTGAAGCTTAAGCAGACTTTTAAGTATCTCTAAGTAAAAGTTAAAAGAATATAAAAATCTACACATGTACAACCGTACTCTTGATTTCATCCTGTAATTATTGCTATTGGCTACCTGAAATACACACACACAGACACCAGAATAGTTATAAGCAATGTGGTGACCTCGTAGATGCTCGCCTCCCACTCGAAGGTTGAGAATTCAATCTTAG
>JANHFJ010001115.1:152328-162487 GCA_032468195.1 Cerberus rynchops | reverse complement strand
TTCGAAGTGCCGAGGGGTGCCGAGTTATGGAATAAATTCCAAAAGGCGGGCAAAGCGATCGGAAGATTGCTGGGCCGCTGCTAGTCTCCTCCCCTGAACTGACAAAACTTCTGGCTTGTGAAATTTGAAGAGATTGCCTCTGACGCGTTTTATTTAACGGTGGTTTATTGAATAAGCCCCAATCGAGTATATTCACACTATACAGAATCAATATAAAGAAAGCATATTATGTTTCTTGTATGAATCTGAACGTAGTGCTATTAATATTAATAAAATGATACGAAACATATATAAGATTCGCTTTAAAACGTCCACATAAACTTTTGTGATATATCTGCCAAGGTCTTACATTTGGTGACTATAGAAATTTGCAAGAAAACTACATGGTATTGAACTGCACCTATTCTAGAAAGCTCTAAACGTTTATTATTTTCAGTATGAATATGTATAGGACACTCAATGACTAGTAAATAAGTTACTCATAGTAAGAACTTATGAATTTGCTTAGAAGAAAATTCTATTGTGATAAAACAAAGCTTTGCATACATTTTCAGTCTAGGTGCTGGTGGTTTTTTTCCTACTTAATTCTGCAGAGGTGAGGTGATTTGTAAAAGGAAATTCTGTTTATTTTAAACTAAACTAACCACTGTTGTTTCACTATTGCCCTTTACCCTCTTCTATATTGATTTATTTATTTCTAGCTTAACTCTAGGATGTTGAGCCTAATACTGAAAATAATCTGTAAGTTTAGATTTTATGGTCAATCAAAAATAAATAGTACTTAGAAAAGTAGATGCAAAAGAGCATTGTGGGAAAATTAATTTTTAGAATTACAGACTCATTTTGTGATTAATAGGATATATCTCACAAAATGTAATTAACCTTATAAAAAGCCAAGAATTTTAATATGTCAATAAGAATAGAAGTCTGGATAGTGAACATGATGGTACATGGAGACAGTAGAATAGAAGAAAGAACTGTAGAAGATAACAAAATACAGAGATCTTCAAAAATAGAATAACTGGCAAAAAAAACCACCCAAAAATGCAAAGGTAGTTCCAATAGTAATAGGCTTCTTGATTGCAATACCAAAATGACTGGAGCAACATTTAAACACCATGGATGTTGGCAAAATTACAATCAGTCAGTTGCAAAAGACAGTTTTACTTGGAACAGCTTACACAAATTATAATTTTGCCTTGTGCATAAAGCCAACATCACCTTTGCCCTTGAAACTGTCAGATTATACAAAATTTCAAATGGGGAGAGGGGATGAGACATTAAAGATAATTGGTTAAATTAAACAGTTGCATTAAAATAAAATATTTATTTATTTAAGAAAATTGAGTATATGTTTGGCATTGTTGGTATTCCTGTAACAGAAGTAGCAATTGCTGCACAAGCAAGTGGAATTAAATATATAGGAATGCGCAATGAACAAGCTGTAAGTATTTATTGGGTTACTTAATGTCTCTGCTTGCTCAATAACTGTTCTATATAAACTATATAAACTTGTTGTAAGAAGTCTCCTTGGTTCATTCCCCAGCTGGGAAGCAGTCACCAGCACAGAAAAAATTGACACCAATGCAAGTTGTCAGAAAGTGGAACTCTTTAATTCAGGAAGGCAAGTGGAAGTAGTGACACAGCTCAAGTGATCCTGGCTAGCCAGCAGCTTGGGGTGGCAAGCCCATGTCTTTTTATACTTGATTTTCCTTTGAAGCTCCTACAGCTTGATCAGTTTTGATGTCCTTCTAGCTCAGGGGTCTGCAACCTTAAAACTCAAAGAGCCATTTGGACCCAATTCCCACAGAAAAGAAAATACTGGGAACCACAAAACTTGGGTGGGCATGGCCAACTCAACATCACTCACTCCCACTCAGTCACTTGGCCCTGTAGCCACGCCTACCTAGCTGGTCATTAGGGCAGAGAACCGGTTGTTAAAAAGCATTCTTTGCAATTAGCAGAATAAGGAAAATAGAAACATTATGTAAATACTTTATTGATCTTGACTCAAACAAAAATAAAGTAGAATGAAAATCAGTTAAATCTGGGTAGGACAATGCAAAAATAAGTAGGGATTAGATTCAAAGATTAGATTCAAAGTATCCATGCTGCTGAGGGAAGAAACAAAGAGGGGAGAAACTCCATGTTCAATTAAAAGTGTAAAATATGCTTTATACAGGTGATGGCAAAGGAAACATCTAATAAATTATCAGAGTTTTTGAATTACTTTATGAAGTATAAGTGAATAATATTTCAAAAACAGGAAAACATATTTAATTACACAGTTTGGCATGCAGAATTATGAATTAATGTGAACTACTTGCAATGTCACAAGTTATATTTCCCTTTTTCTAAGATCCAATGAAAGATCAGGCAACTCTGGGAGGAGAGGGGTTAGGGGAAATTATAGCATTTGCATGTTATTACAAATTCTGCAAACTGTTTACTTGTATCAGACTTCAGGATGTAAGTGTATAAGGGCAGGATTTGCATACTTACATGTCATGATTTCTGTAGATGTCACTTTAAAAAGGCAGAGTCCAATATACTCACTTGATCAAGACCAAATAATCAGAATTTGACTTAATATGTTATCCTCTCATTGTATAAAAATAAATGTTATAGAATTCTCTCTCATGCAGTTTTTTTCTTATATTTTGTTTGCTTGATTGAATACTAGTTGTGAAAACTACTTTGCAGCAGAAGAGCACTCCTTAATACTGACTATTCTTGGTACCAGTATTTAAATGATGAATTCATTTCCTTTTCAAATATCCAGTGACATTGTATATTACTGAAATTTATTATCAAGAATTAAAGTTTCATAATTTGTTTATAAAGAAAAGAAATCAATAAAGAACCAATTTTTTTTCTAACAAGGATTTAAAATTAATGCTGGAGAAAAATCAGCACAGAAGTTTGGCAGGCAGGCATTGGCTGATATTTTCCATCTATTACCTGTATAATGACATGCATTAATATATCTGAAATTTATCAGTAACAAAAAGATATATACAAATAGTGGCACATTTTTCTTTTACAATCAGTGAAAAGGATTACATAATTTTAAGAATATAATTATGGTACTGCAGTACTGCTACTGCAAAGTTGTATGTAGCATTTTAACTTGCCACTTGGTTTGACAATGTGTTGTCATGGCATCATGGAATGTTAAGTACAAATAATTTTGCAAAAGAAACACCCACTCTGCATATCTTTAATTATTTCTACATTACTTGGCATGTTATTTTTCAGAAATAGAAGGTAAATGTATAAAGTACCTTCTGGTGTTTGAGTTTGATTTTTCAAAGATGTAATATAAAAAATAGAACATGTGCCCGCCATGCCAGTCACAGCTATCATGTTAAATCTGATTAGCAATTTCAATAATTTAACTCTTGTACTATGTTCCATATTGTCTTCTACATGATGCTTTCTGAAATAATCAGTCCTAGGAATGTTACTATTCTGTTTCTTGCAGAAATTCAAATTTTTTTACTGCCGGTTCTGTGGGCAGTGATTAAACATCACCAAGCACAGAATTACCATTACCATTACAACTTCACCAAAGTTACAATGTAATAAGGGGAGAGACAATTTCTGTGAGCAAGGCAATAAAGATTAGGCTAGAAACAACTGCCTTATTTACAAGATTAACCCTGTAAAATTAATCTTTACAGGATTAACCCTGCAAAGTGGGGAAAAAAACAAAAGGAGATTTCTTCTAATAACTGGTTCTCTGAATTACTTATAATTGTTACCACCAGTTCTATAGAACCGGTGTGAACTGGCTGAATTTCACTTCTGGTTTCTTGCTCTTTCAAGTATAATTTTTTTCACAAGGTTTTTATTATGGCTAGGCCTTACCTTGGGAAGGGGGGGAATCATTCTTCTCCCTAAAAGGTATGCTGCTTAAATCAAGATACCATAAATACTATAAAAGACATTCAGATATGTCTTATTACTTTGCTATATTAATTTTCAGCCAGATCCAAAGTAACACTAAGCCTCCAAAATGGCAAGTGAATTAAAATTTGTAATAAAATAATTGTAATTTTATTAAGATAGGCCAAAATCTAGAAGCAAATTACAATTTAATCCAACCATCCTCAAGAATAGCAGTTTTTTTCCTGTTAGATTAATGTAGACTGGGCTTCCCCAACCTGGTAGTATACAGCTATATGAGATTTTAACTCCATATTCTTTGGTTATTGCAGTTGGAGAGCACCAGATTAAAAAAGACTGCTTTCATCTGGACAGATGGAAGATGTCAAATCCTTTTTGAAGAAGCTGTATTCTATATTTTATATGTATTTCTACATGTAATTATAATTACAGTTATTTAATTACAATTAAGTAATTGTAATAATTACAATATTTTCAGTGTGGAGCCTATGAACCAGGGTTTGTATCTAAATTGTATATTGTTTGGTGGAAAATACCCCATTAAATAACTTTCAGTTAAAATTATCAATATGAAAATGAGTTCATTAATTAATTGATTTTGTTCCCACTGCCAAATTAAAAAGCTGTTTGAATTGGCACAAAGTAATATCAACATAATTTTTTTTAAAAAAGTCCAGTCTCTGTCCAAGTTACTGCTAGAAAATGATTTGGAAGATCTGATTTTTGCAAATTCCACTAATTATAAATAGATTGGTTTTCTCCATTGGTATTACTCAGCACATCACAAGTCAGCATGGAAAATATCTGCCAATTGTTGCATTACACAGGAAAATAGCTAATCTGACTCTAGATAGATTTGCCTTTTTCTACACTCGCAACCCATAGTAGTTAAGATATTAGGCTACAAACCAGGAGACTTTGAGTGTGCCTTGGGCAAGAAATGAAGCTAGTTGGGTGACCTTAGGCCAGTCATCTTCTCTCAGCCCAAAGAAAGAGGCAATGGCAAAAACAGCTCTGAAACATCTTGCCAAGAAAACTGCAGGAACTAGGACGCTATTGAATAGAATAAAAAAAAAGTTTAAAGAAAGAAATGGGAAGATACCAGTCTCAAATAATCCTGCAGAGAAGAGAGGCAGATCTTGAAATTAGATAAAATGGGTTAAATGAATAGCTGCAGTGGGAAGAATAATGATTGAAAATGACAGTGATGAGAAAGTGGCAACTGAGATCTGAAATCAGATTTTAGTGTCCATTCTCAAATAGGCATAGCTTCTATCTATACCGAATAGCAGCCTCAGCAATAGGCAAGTTTTTGGTTTATAGATTATGCAAAATACTTGAAGGGTTTCTTTGTAAAGGATATTATCATCTTGTTTGAAGTTTTGAGTCAACTGCATCCTCTGAAAGGATTGGTGTGGGTATTATAATTAACCCAGGTTATCTCTGCACACATAGCCACTTCACTTCACTTCACTACATTAATAAACACAGGATAATTGTTATCTTTGTACAACACAGAGACAATGTAGAAAGACCTTTGAAAAACACAGAGACAATGTAGAAAGACCCTTGAAACAGTTGCATAAAATTTTTGAAGGGAGGATGCTTCATTTGTGGCAGGCTTTCAAATATTTTGCCAAGCCTTACAAAATAGTATATAAAGTTATTGTTTTTGATGTAGTACCATCTTTCCATTCAGATTTTAATTAATGTTTCATTTTCAATAGGCCTCTTATGCAGCTTCTGCTGTGGGGTATCTGACAGCCCGGTAAGGTGACTATAACAATTATTTTGATTGGATTCTAAGACTTTGGTTTAATAGTCTTTCAGAATTTTGAGTCCATCTAAGCTGTTTGTAATTTATGCAGCAGTGTTTCTATTAGTTCCACTACCACAACCTCAGTTTTCCATCTCTGAGGATAAGTACAAATAAATAAAAAACAAAAATGAAAAAATGCTGAACTTACTTAACATTTGTACTCCTCTGAACTATAACTGATTTCATTTACATTTAAATCTATATTAGATTTTGTGATTGCAAACAGCATTGTAGATGAACACGTGAGCCCTTCAGTTATTTATTTTCTATTTAGTTTATATGTTTTAACCTTTCCTTTTGTACTGAGGGCAGAAAAAAGGTTTAAAATTCTCCAGTTAAATAAAAATGAAAAAATTGCCTCGCTTTCAAATTAATCCTTCAGAAATGTTTGTGCACGATGCCTCTGAAATTATTTTTTGCTTCAATTCGAAACCCCAGCAGCTTTTCTTTTTTTTTCTAGACCTGGAGTATGCCTTGTTGTTTCTGGTCCTGGTCTTGTAAATGCTCTGGCTGGAATGGCAAATGCAAACATGAATTGCTGGTAATGAATCTTTATTTTTTCTTTTATTTCCAAATACTGACCTACACATTCGAATGCCATTTATCAGGAAAGTAGATAATCATATATCCTCATCACCTCACCCCATTTCCTCTCCTATTTTATTCAGTTTTAAGTACAGTAGATCACGTCTACATAGGGGAGAACACAAATACGACATGTTTTATTCCAGGAATTCAGTGAGTGGTGGTCTCTATGGTATAATGATGATGGGACTTATAAGTGCTGGAAGATTGGGGAAGATTACCAAACAGATTTTGCATAAAGATTCTGTGCTGTGATTTCATACTTTTATTAACTATATATTGCATATTATCTTCACTTGATTTTGAGGAGTTAATGGTAGCACTTGTTGCCTCTTAAAAAAATAAAGTCAATTTTTGGTAACTGTCAAATTATCTGATAGAAACATAAGAATGTTTGCTTTAAGATTATCCTGAATGTTTGCTTTAAGATAAAGACCATATAATTGCGTTCATTTCAAATGATAACAAGGTCATGCTCAAAACCTACATGCTAGGCTTCAACAATATGTGAACCAAGAGCTACCAGAAGTTGGATTTCAAAGAAACAGAGAAATTAGAGATCAAACTGCCAACATATGCTGGATTATGGAGAAAGCAAGCGAGTTCCAGAAAGCATCTGCTTCAAAAACATCTATATCTACATTAAAGCCTTTGACTGTATAGATCACAATAAACTGGACAAATTCTTAACAGATATGGGAGTACCAGACCATCTTATTTGTCTTCTTAGAAGGCTATATACAAAAAAGAACAGTTAGAACAAGACATGGAAAAATTGATTAGTTCAAAATAACAAAAGGAATATGACAAGGCTGTATATTGTCACCCTACTAATTTAACTTATATGCAGAGTACATCACAAAATGCTGCACTAGATGAATCACAAGCAAGAAATAAAATTGCTGTGAGACATATCAGATATGCAGAAGATGCCACTCTAATGGCAGAAGGTGAAGAAGAATTAAAGACTCTCTTGAAAAGAGTGAAAGAAGAAAGTACAAAAGTCAGCTTGAAACTCAACATTAAAAAAATTAACATGGCATTCAGTATCATAACTTCCTGGCAAATAGAAGGAGAAGGAATGGAAACAGTGACATATTTGATTTTCTTGGACTCCAAAATCAATGCATACTGTGATTGCAGCCATGAAATTTGCTCCTTGGGAGGAAAGCTATGACAAACTTACACAGTAATAGCATAGAACAAATTAGTGAAGTAATATTTAAATCCTTTTTTTCCTTTTACTATCATTTCCTTTTTGAATCAATGAAAAGTTCCCAAAAGACTTGATGAAACTGGTATGGATTCCAGTTCTTACAATATCTTGCCCAGGCAATAAGATATCAGTTTTAATCAAATGTTAAAGTAGTAGTATTTAGGAGTATACAGCCTTTTAGTTCACAAGATGCTTATTCAGGAATCAAGTGAATCTGGCTTTTGTTTTTAAGGAACTAAACTTTTGTTTAATTTTTTTAAGGCCATTGATTGTCATTGGAGGCTCCTCTGACAGAAATCAAGAGACTATGGGAGCCTTTCAAGAATTTCCACAGGTGCACATCTCAGCTACTATTTTTTTTTCATAAAAGAATGCCGGGATACTTTAGAAACACATTTTCCAACTCAGTGTTTCTCAACCTTGACTATTTTAAGATGAGTGAAAGTCCACACATTTTAAAGTTGCCAAGGTTGAGAAACAACCTGATGCTCTTTAGTTGGTTCTTATAGCACATACTTCTCAAAGAGATTTTCGTATCTCAGTAAGTATTATTGATAGGCATAAAACTAAAAAAAGTCCAGATTGGATTGAATAAATCTTCCTTTCTCCTCTTTTTATCTATAAGAATATACTCTCTGAGTCTCTTTACTGAATATTTTACATAAAAATCAATGTTCACCATCATCAGCAAATTTTTGTCATCTGCAACTAGTTGGATCTTTTAAAACTTTACTTTCAAACTATTCTGTTTCCATTTTAATGTAAATATAAAACTACCCTTTTATTCTTTTTCTGGTACATTCTGGTACATTATAGTGCTTTCTGATCTTCTATCGTCTCATTTCTTCACTCATAAGGACTCAAGTTGCGCTTAATTAGTATTAACAGACTATATTCAGTACTGAGAGCCAGTTGGTATAGTGATTAAAGGCACTGGACTAGAAATTGGGATAGTAGGTCTGTGTTAGCACAAAACAGCTGAGTGACTTTGGGCCAGGAACACTGCTGGGAATTTTTTCTTGTGATCACCAGCAGTCAATCAATCTATCTTCCCTTCCAAAAAATCAGCATTAAACAGATAAACTCCTAGCTTTTCTTTACTCTCCTCCCTATCTGCTCTTATGCGTACCTTACATTTCCCCTGGAACAGTTTTGGAATATTGGAGCATTAGTGATACTAAGACTTTATTCCATTAATAAACAATTATATAATTACAAATAATCTGATGTCCTTTGCCCCACATGTGACCAAGTGCTATTAATTTTATTTATTTGTTCAGTTTACATAGATGCGTGTTCCATCTTTTTTGATTATTTGTGCTTCTAGCTCTAAAACAATTTCATTTCCTAATTTTTCAAATCATCAAAACTTTTGAAATGGCAATGCTATAAGTTTTACAAATCATAACTTTTTGTGTTAAGAGCAGGTATTATTGGAAGTCTTTATAAAGAAGCTTTTCTGCAGATAATTATTATGATGATATTAAAATAATAATAATTTTAAAAGAAGAGTGGATAAAACATGTAACAGTGACACTCCTTGTCATCGGGGCATTTGGTACCATGTCCAAGAATTTTATAAAATACGTTAAGAAATTGCAGCTTCCTGCAATAAAACAGCGGAACTGCAAAAAAACGCGCTACTCGGAACAGCTTACATCTTAAGAAAGTACTTGGTCAATACCTAGGATGCTGGCAGCAACCCATATCAACTATCAGTGCCAGTCAATAATATTTGTGATTATTTTAAAATGTTCAGTTGACTGTGTCACAGACAAATTCCTTGTGTGTCCAATCACACTTGGCCAATAAAGAATTCTAAAATTATTATAATTAATAATATTATATGTGTTTGTTTTCAGGTTGAAACATGTAGACTTTTTAGCAAATTTTCTGCCAGACCAAGCAGTCTAGAAGCTATTCCTGCAGTTATTGAAAAGGTAAAAGTTAAAAACTAGCAATACTTAATTCTTTCTCATGTAGCTCTGTGAGACAAATATAGCATTGAAAATTGTCATATGGCTGGTGATGCCTGAATAAATGAATGAGTTCAGTTATTTGTATTTCAGAGTAATAGATCATAAGAAAAACATCTAACTTTAGAAAAGAGCCAGTACCTTTTAAGATGTGTAATTTTATACAGTGTGATTGTATACAATGTAATGATAAATTTTACACACACATACTCTTAGCTTACATCTAATTGAAAAAATCACCATCAGTCGATTGCTAAAGACTGCTTTACTGGAACAGCTTACATTCTGCAACATTACCTTTAACATCATCAAACAACATCTGCCTATGTCAGCTCCTTAGGAAGGACTCAATAGGAAGGACTCAATGTCTAATTATTTATTAAGTCTGCATTACTACTATTCTCATCGTTCCATCACCCATCCACTATGACTATAACGTGTTGCTTGTATCCTTACGATTTATATTGATTATTGTCTCCTATGATTTGACTGCTTATTTGTACTCCATGACTATCATTAAGTGTTGTATCTTATGATTCTTGCCATATGTACTGTTTCCTTTAATGTACACTGAGAAATATGCACCAAAGACAAATTCCTTGTGTGTCCAATCACACTTGGCTAATAAAGAATTCTATTCTATTCTATTCTATT